>KZ805475.1:0-92219 GCA_003073855.1 Periconia macrospinosa
AATTCATAGGGTCGATTCATATTCATATTCATTAATTAATTCATCTTACAAATGAATCATGAATTAATTCATAAATTCATAAGGTCACTGCCTACATCTAACCTCTCTCCCTCTCTTTCTATCCTTAAAAAAAGGTAGCATTATCTTAACTTATAGTAGAGTCCCTTCTATACCTATTTTTCTAACGCTAGAAAAGTTACTCCTAGAAAAAAAAAACTAACTCTACTTTATAAAAGCTTTTTACCCTTAATAATGCTTTGGATAATCTTCTCTAATCCCTCGCTATCAACATATCGTAACCCCCCTAAGGATCTTGTTAGACACGTTTGTAGAGCCAGCCGTCTACAGACCCTAAAAGTAAGACAGCGGGGCTTCTTATCCCCGCAAAAGCGCGAGGAGGCCGACGGGAGTTAACCGCCTCTCCCCCTTCTTCTAATTCGCTACACTACGATCCATTACTAAAGCCTGTAATTCTATCTATACACATAAAGATGGTCTCGCCGAGGTTAATTTTGCGCGTAATAGGTAGGCGGGGGCCCTTAGAGGGAAAGCGGGTGCAAAGTTTACCGTTAAATGCAGCGACCTGAGCCCACTCCTCCTCCTCCTTTTTTGCCACCTCCTCTTTCCCTCTATATTAGCCTGCTTGTCCTCCTTTTCCTCCTATTTAAATCCACCTCTTTCTAAAAAAAATTTAAAAAAATTTACGCATCCTCCTCGTCTTTACCAGGTCCTCCTCCTCGTCTTTACTAGGTTATTATCCTTCTCGTCATTAGAGGAAGGCAGCGGGGGGAGCAAGATGGCGGGGAGGGGGCCGGGGGAGTGGAAGGACTGGTTCTTGTCTAAAAAGCGGCGCAGGAACCCCTAAATTAAAGACTCCGCGGGGAAGACAGAAGCGGAGACATTTTATAACTATTATTTTGTTAGTACACGTTTTAGTGGTATTTCTTTGTCCTAGCTAGTGCGTATAATTAACCGCCTATTGTGTGGCTTTGGTCATGTGCAGTGCGGGATTTGTTGGGAACATGCTAGAGGGGTTAGCGAGAAGGCAGATAAGATGAAAAGGTATCCCCGACTCGAACTCAGCTAGATTTTCAAAGAAAACATTCTCGGTATGGAGTCCACACCATTCCTCTCACACGTATAAATTGGCGTGACCGGTCGACTCGGAAAAGAATAAGACATAGTTCTTGGCTTCGGCGGAAAGAAGAAATGGAAAAGAGAGTGTATCAGCTTCTAGGTAGGCACCAGGTGCTGTCGCTATTGCCGCCGTTCGTTGTCATGGTGGTCCAATTCTGGTAAAGAAGGAGGGAGAGCTGGTGGCGAAGAAGAACGAAGAGTGAGACCCCATTGCTCTGTTATGAAGC
Source organism: Periconia macrospinosa (assembly GCA_003073855.1). Taxonomy (NCBI): domain Eukaryota; kingdom Fungi; phylum Ascomycota; class Dothideomycetes; order Pleosporales; family Periconiaceae; genus Periconia; species Periconia macrospinosa. The sequence continues at coordinate 1,365 of KZ805475.1, forward strand.
CGCGCTCCAAAGAAGCCAAAGAGTCACTAGGAGAGGATGAGGATGAAGATGCTGCAGCTGTTTTCGTCGTTCATACAAGCGAGTGTATACGGCGCCGGGGCCCAAAAGTGGCTCTGGGAGACTGTCATGTCAGATCCGATGAAGCCCGCTGTACGCATGCGCATAGTTGTGAGTTGGGGTGGCGGCGGTGGCGCAATGATTGCCAATACGTGTTGGAATGAAAAGGATGAGAAGGATATATATTATGAGATGATACAAAGTAGGACGGCAGAGTAGAACTGATTGGTGGATGAAGAGGCTTGCTCTTTGGCTTGCGGAGGGTCCGGGCACGGGATGGGCTGCCCAAGCCGCCCAGATCAATCCATGCTTCTTCGGGATTAGCGTGACGGCACGCGGGCCCCGCTCCACGTGCGATTCCCCACCCTTCCCCACAGCTCCGAACGCTGGCAGTTGTCTTGACTCTGGAGGTAGACCGTGTTGGAGGACACAGGTGTGGGTGAAACTGATGGAGAAGAAAGTGATTGATTGAGTGATGGAGCAGTACTATGGAAGTTGACATGTATATATGTCACGTGACCTGGTATCATGTGAGGTGGTATTCACCTTCAAACAGACCGAGACAAAACTTTACTGGCGTACGCATGGCATCACTCAAGCAGAATACAGGTATGTACAAACAGTTTGACTAGATTTAGAGCGCTACTAGACAGCAGGCAGCCCTGAGACCACGCCAAGGTACTAGTCATCCCCAGGGAGTGTTTTTATCGAGGTTTGCGCGTCCTCTAGCCCTCTGTGCAATGGGCTTGTGCCATAGTGTGCTTTTTAGCAACACTATGCCGCGACGGGAGACACTATGCAGCGACCTCCCGTCGCGGCGTGACTGGGCGCTCCTTCGGCTACCCTCTCTCTGCGAAGTTCGAACGACCTTCGCTTGTCACGGCACAGTGACTGGGTGCTCCTTCGGCTACCCTCTCTCTCTGGGTGCTCCTTCGGCTACCCTCTCTCTCTGGGTGCTCCCTCGGCTACCCTCGGGGTGCTCCTTCGGCTACCCTCTGGGTGCTCCTTCGGCTACCCTCTCATCGTCTTCGTCGTTCATCATCCTCGTCTTCGTCGTCTTTCGCCGTCGGCTTGGGCTGCAGCCAGGCTTTCCCACGCCCTATAAAAGTTAGCAGTGTCTTGGGATTCATAAGAATCAAAAAAGTGTAAAATGAATCGCGACTGGACAAAGAGGGTAGAGAGATTGAGGAGTACAGAGTGCATCATTGAACTGGGGTGGAGATAACTTACAGCGTAGTGGTAGTGCGTCCCACCACGGATGTTTGAGGACACTAAGAGTTCACTATTAGCATGCATGAAAAAATTTACAGGATGGTATGGCAGATGTTGGGCAGAGATATCCCGAAATTGAGTAGGATATTGATAGTATTTGTGTAGGTGATGAAGACATTCAACGGTGTACTTACTTGCGAGGAGGTGGTGGTGGCGGTGGTGCTGTCCAAGTGGTGGAGGTGGTGGTGGTGATGGTGGTGATAGCGGTGATGGCGGTGGAGGTGGTGGTGATGGTGGTGGTGCTGGTGGTGGTGATGGTGGTGATGGTGGTGGTCGTGGTGCTGTCCAGAAAGAGTGAGCATTGTGCAGCAAAGAAAGAAAAATGTGGATAATCAGGTGTGCATGTACATACAATGTCGAAATTCTTTTTTTGAAATGCGCTGCGCTCCTAGACAGTTGAGTTCCAAAGTTAGCATGCAGAATCCTAATGTCCGATGGAAAGTGAACGAAGAAGCAATGGAAACGAGGTAAGCATAGCATGCCACCTAGGGATGAATGATGCGAAAGGCAAAGGTGGTGTGAAAGGGAAAGGTGGTGTGAAAGGCAAAGGTGGTGTGAAGGCAGACGTGGTGTGAAGGCAGACGTGGTGTGAAAGGCGGATGCAAGGGTACGGTGTCACTCACTCGTACGATGGAGGCCGAAGAAGAACAAAAAAGAGGAGGGGGACAACGCTCATTTATACTACAGTGGACTACAGTTGAGCCTGCAATACCTAGAATATGCTCTTTCTTCTCTACTGAGCACGCCATTAGCTGCAATTGGGACACTATCCAAAATGGGTATACAGTCTACTGGAACAGGTGGGGACAGAAGGGGTGAATCCCTGACCCGAAGGCGTGGGCTATTCATCAACAGTGATGGCTACTAGGTACCTAGGCAATTGACAACGCAATAGGATCGTCATAGTGGACCGTGGGGTTAAACAAGAGGGAAAGAGGGAAGAACGAGATGGGGTTGAATCCCAAACCGGAAGTCAATAAATAGGCAGATACCGACCTAGGAGAAGGCACCCAGGGAGACCAGAGAAGGAGCGCGAAGGTACCCCCCACGGGGACCAGGCAAGGAGTGGGGAGACCCGCGGTCACCGTGAACAAGGAGAATCAACATTGCGCCGAGTAGCTTGCTCGCGGCTTCGACGTGTTGAGGAGGAGGTGCAGTGGAAGGAACCTATCGAACTCGTGTACAGTCACAGTATGAAAGCCAAACATCACAGGGGAAACAATAAGTTCTCTCATTTCTCTACTATTCTGCTCTCTGGAAGGCCGTCCACGAAGGACTGTGTTTGCGATGCGCCCTGGTCAGTAGGATGAACCCGTCGGACGTACTCCTCTCAAGAGAAAGGGTCGAATTGTAGTATGCCACAGATTTCTCGTCCCTGGTACCTGCTGAGCGTTGAGGTACTGCCGCTTGACGAAATGCTGCAGGATACTCTCGTTATCGCCGAAGGAGGAAATTTTGTGCGTGGGTACGTGAATATGCGGCGCCGTTTGCACGGTAAGATCATTTGGCGTCTCAAGGAGTTGGTACGGCTGACACCTGGATCTGGGTACCATCCGCGCGGCAGTTATTGTGGACGCTATCGGTATCAGAGTCGGGGTTGGGTTGTGGATGGGGCGACACCGCAGTGGCAACCAGCTACTGCGTGGGGGAATGAAGTTAGCACTGAGCACGAAACAGCCATCTTGACTGTGCATACGAACCATGACTTGCTCTAGTTGGGCGACGCTGTCGACAGCATAATATGCGGGTTTATCCATGCACGACACTGAATGGCGGAGTTGACGAATCGAGAAGGTGGAGTAGTGGTGGAGGAGGAAGAGGATGAGGAGGAGGAGGTATAGCTTGGTTTGCCTTTAACATTTTCGCTCACAAGCGGGTTGCGCCTTTTGGACGATTGGATGGAATGCGGCTCTGCGGTGTCCGTCACGGCCCAACTTTCCAGGGCGGTGGTGGAGGGAGAGAGGGAGGGAGGAAGGGAGGGTGGGTGGTGGTGGTGACGGGGGTCAACGCGGAATAGAATTTCTTCATGTGGCCTACAACTACGTTAGCATGTTTTGTGTTGGTGATGGTGACTTTCAACGGTGTACCCACTGCTGGTGGTGGTTTTCCAGTCGCAGAAGCGTGTATGCACTAGTCGTAAGATGCGATGTTGTCGTCCCTGCAGGGTCGTGGGCAGTGAATGGAGTAGATGGAGATGAGAGGACTCGGCCACGAGAAGCATGTGCAGTCGACGCGAGATGCATAGAACGTTTAGAAGGAATGTCAGTTGAAGATGGCGGGTGGGTTGGATTGCACTGCTTCCGGTTCTGCTAGGCAGCTAGATAGGCACGTGATAGGTAGCCTTTCGCCTTGTATCAGGGAAGGCAGGCACGTCCGGAGGTATCGGCACAACGGGTCCGCCACCCCACTTTCATCAATCTTCACTGTGTGTCCCGTGCTCGCTCTTTTCGGAGCTTCACAATAAGGCGCGGCGCGGTGGAGGGTTAGTATCTATTCTGCCCCTCTGTGAATATCAATTCCACTTACCCAAGATCAATGTAGGCCGAGCACAGAAACCAGGACGTATCATCACTGCGGTCGAGTCGGTTCCAACTCTACCCACATATTCTCGTGTCAATGCTTGCTGAAATGTAGGGTGAATAATTGGAGGAAATTTGTCGCTGGGTTGGAGTAGGAATTCAGTCATGATCGGTTCGCTTTTCATGCCGTTTTGTGACGAGGAGATTTCCCCCTACCCGTTTTCGGTTTTATGATCCTCCCCTCAGTCTCTGCGCTTTATCTCTTTTCTCAATTCATGCGTATTCTGCCATATTGCATCATCTCCAACAGACCATCGTTGTGGTATGAAGAACCTCGCGAAAAGTATTGTTCCATGTTTTTCCTGCGGAAAAGCCAGGCATCCGAGGGGAAGAAAAAGAATTCAAAGCAGTGAAAGGAAGTCCTATCAATCGAGGATTGAATTTCGAAAGATACCATTATAGCAAATTTAAGTGAACTAGGTTGGTTACACATTGGTTGCCCCTCGGCGGCCTCTCGTGAAGTAGCCGCTAAGCCTAATTGGGTATGCACTGCCCGAAAGGGCTATATAGGTAGTGCTGCCTCACCGCAGGACAACCAACAACCTCACTCAAATTATTCATCAACCCAGTTCAACCATACCGGCAAGACCAGTCATTCATTACTTGCTATGGAGTCCCCGCAGGATGCTGTTCATGGACTGGGAAATGTCTTGATCGTAGGAGGCTGTGGTCTCGTCGGCCATGCCCTTGTCAGATTTCTTATCGAGAACGGAAAACCGGAAGGCGAGATATCCGTTTTCGACCTGTTCATTCAACACAACCGGTTCGAAGGTGTCAGTTATATCGCTGGGGACCTGTCTTGCTGGGAGGATGTATCCGCGGTCATTAAACTGACGAATCCAAAAGTTATCATCAACTTCGCTTCCCCCGATCCCATGAATCCCGATAAATCCGTTTTCGGAAAGTGCAACATTGTTGGTGTGCAGAACATCATAGAGTGTGCACAGGAGCAAGGTGTCCCCGTTCTTGTTCATTCATCCAGCTGCGAGATCATCCAGGATGCCTACCACGACTTGATTTGGGCCAACGAGGAATGGCCAGTCCAGGATAGTCCAGTAAATGGTAGTATCTACGCTAAAACAAAAGCCATCGGTGAAGAGTTGGTCCTTTCTGCCAATAGGCAAAAGGGCCTTTTGACTGTTGCAATCCGGTTGTGTACCACCTTTGGAGAGGGGGACAATGGCCTTACGAGACAGTTCATTGAGCTAGGAAAGAAGGGAATGAGCAAATATCAAATCGGCCCCGGACAAAATCTGTACGATTTTATATATGCTGGAAATGCAGCCGAGGGTCATCTCCTAGCTGCTCAGGTAAGTTACACTGCTTTTTCTCCAACGTCGTCGAGAACTAATCTTGTATGTCAATGGTTACAGATTCTCCTTCATCCCAATCTTTCGCCCGGAGACAAACGCATCGATGGGGAAGCTTTCAACATGACGAACGGCGATCCCTGGCGCTTCTGGGATGCGGCACGATTTGTCTCCAACGCTGCTGGATACCCCGTGAAGGAGGAACAGGTGTGGAAACTACCCATGGCGGTGGTGTGCCTTCTGGCGCAAATATGGGGATTTATGTATGCGCTGTTCACACTCGGTGGCGAGCCTGAGGTCCAGGCGAAAATGTTGCGATACACGGGCATGGTGCGTACCTTTGACATTACGAAAGCGAGGGGGAGGCTTGGATATAAGCCCCGCGTTAGCATGGAAGACGGACTGCGTCGTGCAGTCCGGTGGCATCTTGAACGAGCCAAGAAATAACTGGTCAACTTGCCAAAATCACGTTTGCAAGCCTGTCAGACCGCCGGGGCTGTCTCATGCAACCCATCAAGGGCCGTTTTATTGGCGACTCGCCTAGACTGCTTACAAGTAGTATTTCGGCTACTTAGTTCTACGCCACAATTGAATAAGGCGGCGGAGACTCTAATTGATGCTTAATCCTATCTCAACTTCTTCTAAAACCCAATTGCCATGAATTTCTGTGCCAGGATGCTCACTTTCTCACTATTCTAATTGTTTTCTCGACTTTACCCCCTCTGTGGCAGTGATCTTTCTGCGTTATCTTACTATCGATACACGTCTAACAACTTAGTCTTGCTCTAAACGGTAATTGTTTGACATCCTACCTTTCTCGCTTGCATGGATCGGCGACCACAATTGTTTACGAGGTTTGGCATAAGCTTCGACCCGCTTACGGCTTACTGGGTCGTTGTTTTGGGGGCCACATGATTTCTATTAGGCACCCTACTGCAGGCAGCCGTTTCCGCGGACCCGGTATCGCTGCACACCATGCTCCTTCGTAGGTTATATACAGTGAATAACATAGTTGGTCTTACGCCAGCAGCTCAGAATCAATTTTCTTACTCAGCCATCATCTGAATCCCACAAAAATTGCGATCGGTCACGAGAATTGTCCAGCCGAGATGCATGAGTGTCAAATACGAACTGTTGGTCTTCCCCACGCGGTTAGATATCACCCTCCCCCACAGCTGAGGTGGATTTCGACTTATCAGGCGCAGAATCGATCCAAATCACCAGCCCATTCTCATCTCTCCATGATGTAAGCATAATAATTCCATGAGTGGAACCTCCGAAACGATCAAAAATCTTGAAGATGGTCGTTAGTTTTGAGTTGTTTTGAGTTAATTTGATCATGCTTAACAAGTCTACATTCCATGGCTATGGATCTTTCGTGCATAGAAACGCGGCTGCATGCTAATGTGAGGATAGGGAACTATCTGTAAGACTTACGTAAATCGCATCTTTAGCCGGCCCTTTACCCATTACTTGTAAGCATTGGCGTGTTGGTCTCGACCGTTTTCGCTGTGGGTTCCTCACAACTAACATCCAGGCACCAGGCACCAGGACTCGGGAGAAACGGGCCGCGAAAATGCACAGGGAACGTGCATCTTGTCCCTCAACCTGCAATTTACGCCACGTGGATCTGTTCGAGAAGGTGCATCTTCCCGGTAGCGAACTCGGGGGGTGATTTCGAAGGATCCGAGCTAAGACTCGGCATGAAGACAACAATACGAAGTCATGCTATTCTGTTGTACATGCGATTTCGTTGCCCGACTCGGATCGGTCCGTCATGAATGAGAAAATTTCCCTCACGCTCACTTGCTGACGAATTACGAATGTTAGGCTAGGCAGAGGTAAGTGTTGCTTGTTCCCTGTTGTCATACACACCACCGTCGTATAGTTCTCAATTGGTCATGTATACTAATCTTACAAGGCGGTGTATTCCAGTCAGCATGAAGGTACCTATAAAGTACCTCTTCGATCTCGCATAAAGTGTGTTTTCATCCGCAGGTCACGATCTCTACTGTGTTCCCTTACCATGCGCTTCATCAATCTTGTTTCCGCCGGCTTGATTGCCTCCACAGCCGATGCGCTTGTTGCGCGAGCGACCATTGAGCAATGCCTCACGGATGCCAAAGTACCTATTGATACTAAGAATTCCGCGGAATGGAACGAAGACGTCGCTCCGTTCAACATCCGGCTGCCTTACCTTCCCACCGCCATCGCCGCGCCTCAAACCACCCAGCACATTCAGAGCGCTGTTAACTGCGGCAGAAAGCTTGCCATCAAGGTCTCCGCCAAGTCTGGGGGTCACAGCTACGCAAGCTTCGGATTTGGTGGCGAAAACGGCCACTTGATCATTGAGCTTGATCAGTTGTACAATGTTACGTACGACGCGAGCACTAACATTGCCACTGTGCAACCCGGCGCTAGGCTGGGTCACGTGGCAACTGTTCTATATCAGCAGTACGGACGTGCCATTGCTCATGGTACTTGCCCTGGGTAAGCTGCTACATGCCCTAATCATAATCCGCTCAGGAACCTGACGGACTACAGTGTTGGCGTTTCCGGCCACTTCCTGCACGGAGGCTTTGGCTTCAGCTCTCACATGCACGGTCTTGCTCTTGACTTTGTGCAAAGCGTCGATGTCGTTCTGGCTGATGGTACTGTGAAAACGGCTTCCAGCTCTTCCAACTCGGATCTGTTCTGGGGTATCAAAGGTGCTGGTTCCAATTTCGGCATCGTAGCTTCATGGAAATTATCTACTTTCGCAGCACCCGCGACACTCACCAAGTTTGGTGTTACCCTCGGATGGAACAAGAACAATGCTGTTGCTGGTCTCCAAGCAGTTGAAAATTACGTCAAGAACGTTCAACCCCGTGAAGTGAACTTCCGCATTGGCGACTACAACAAGGGTCAGCCTGGAATTGAAGGCCTCTATTATGGTACCCCGGCGCAGTGGAAGACGGCTTTCCAACCTTTACTCGACACTCTTCCCTCAGGCTACACTGTTCAGCCAACCCAGCAACTCAACTGGATTCAAGCAGTCATCGCTTATTCCAACTACGACGATGTTGATTGGATTCACCCAAGCCCAGTAAGCTCAACTCACATCCTCCATCTTTTCAGGGTTTTAGGTCTAACAACCATGCAGCAGGAGAACTTCTACGCGAAGAGTTTGACACTCAAGGGCCTGAACGGGACCGCCGCCCAAGCTTTCGTCAACTACTACTTCGACGTGGCAAACAAAGTTACCGATCGCTTCTGGTTCTTCCAGATCGATGCGCATGGTGGCAAGAACTCCCAGATCGCCAAGGTAGCCCCGGACGCGACTTCGTACGCCCACCGCGACAAGCTCTACATTATCCAATTCTATGACCGCTATGAGAACAATCAAGTCTATCCTAGCACTTCTTTTGGGTTCCTTGATGGCTGGGTCAATGCGGTTACCAAGGCCCTGCCTAGCTCTGACTGGGGTGCTTACATCAACTATGCTGATCCGAGGTTGTCGCGTGATGCGGCTCAGCAGCAGTATTATGGACAGAACCTGGCTAAGCTGCAGAGCCTCAAGGCCAAGTATGACCCCAAGGAGCTATTTTACTATCCTCAAGGAGTCAAACCATCGGCATAAACCGGGCGCGATTGTTTTCTCTTTGCCAAGTCGGGGCATCCTGTATATAATCATCACGCAAATATTACCAGTAAAATAATATTTATCTTAAAGTTTGTTCGGGATCTCAATGTGGGGCTTGATGGCATTGGATACAAGTGTTTGAGTAAAAGAACTTGCATCCCAAAATCACGTGATATATATTACAAGGGTTTTCATTCCATGGAACTATGTAGGAGATAAAATTTGCAGACAAATGGGGAAATCTAGTGATACGAACACTGTAGAATAAGAAGGGCTACTCGAAATATGTGCGCCAGCCAATTCCGAGGGGTAATATCAAGACCCAGGTTGCCCCAAGGAACAAAATACGAGTGAGGAGCGGAGGAAATGAATTAGAAGTATTTACGTACCGGTAAATAATTCACCATAAGTCTCCCTACGGGGTTTTGTGTGTTCACTCGTGAACTTAAGAGTCGCAAAGTAAACAAAGAATTGTGAAGTGAGCAACACCCAAAATTGCTTCATATAATTTCAACGGGACTCATCTGACCGATAACCTCGTCAGTCATGAACTCGCCATACATCGCGCCGTGCAAATAGCTTTCGCCGACCAAGAGATGTTGCTTTTCGTTAACTCTCCGTAGTATGATAGGCATTTTCGCCCCTTTGAGCAGCCATACCTCGTCGCCGTCGATCAGGGATACCGGACCAGCTCCAAGATACCCGCCTGTCGTCAGGTACCAACGTCTGTTGGCAAAGGATTCGCAAGCAAGCAACTCAAACGGATGGTTCTCCACGGTGTCCTGTTCAACATGACCATATACCTGAATGACAACTTCGTCCAACGTTGGCAACATGGAAGAGAGGTAAGGATCGTCAGAGATCTGTTGGAGCAAGTTTATCGCTTTCTCCAGGCTGTCAGAATATAGTGATGCGTCATGGTCACGGTCCTTAAACTTCATCGCACGTACAATGTGTTCGAGTAACCAGGTCCTGAGAAGAACGGGTGGTTCGGTTTCGCAGCTAGCTGGTATGCAATCTACCATAATCGTACGCCATACAGCCTCGATCCACGTTTGGTCTGAATTTGGGTACTTGGTACGGCCCCTAGTGCATAAATCGAGGATGAAGCATAAATAGGGCAGATTCTGCGATCCACTCACAACCTTACGTACATGGTTGCGTTTTTCGATGATGCCGACCTGCGCGCCATGAACAGTAAGAACTGTGTCACGGACGGTAGGATGCTGATACTGCATTGCATCGAGTCTCGATGCATTGTAGCGCTGGGTTCTACCACTGACGAGGTACACGGTGGTAGACAGGCTCTGGGCGAACGAAGTCTCGTCCGAGAAATCAGGGACCCAGGATGGCCAGTCAGCTCTATCGCCCGGGTTGGAAGCTTCACCGCCACGGACCTTGTAAAAAATCATTGACAGTAGATATAGTGAAGGGGTATTCTCAAATATCTGTGTCGCGAAATCTTTGAAGACGCTCATGGTTGAAGTATCGTATCTCGGGGAGATCGGGCATTCCATTCCTGGTGGAAGAAACTCCGCCATAATACCCAGCAGAGAATATATGTGGTCCACCGGATTCTTAGCGGACATGAATCGCGTGGTCCTGAGAAAGTGGAGGAAGATGGAATACCAGATTTGGTGCTCATTCTGAGGACCAATGTCCCAAACGAAGTTGGAAAGCCAACTTTCCAACTCGCGTCCTCCACGAGTTTTCATAGCGACATAATGCCGACCCTTCAACAGGTTCAGAAGTGGTACCATAGGCCCTAAAAGTTTTTTTGCCCAGGGAACGTATAGAAGTGGCAGAGAATGATGCCAGCAGCTTCGTTCCAACAATTGAGTGAAGGCGTTGAATACTTCCCATTCCAGAACCTTCTTTCCACATGAGACATGAATCAAGTTTACATCTTGCAGAGATACTTCCTGCATAATCCAAGCGCGGAGAAACCATCGCCGAGTATAGAAGAACCAGAAAAAAGCTTCGCGACTTTCTCGCCACTGCTTGCACACTTCAGCGCCGAGATCTTCTATCAACTCAGGTGTACTGCAGTCCCAGCTATTCGATCCGAGAGATATCCCTCGTTCCCTGAGTTTGGATTCCACTCGAAGCAGGCTGGGGATGAAGGACTGATAAACCCAAAGGAACTGGGCCGACGGGTCATTCTTGCCCAGCCATATACGGATGCCGTGAGCTTTCTTGTATATACTTCCCATCATGGCGACCTGATGAAATCGCTCCGTGAGGTCTGCTTGATTGATTGAAATCTGATCAATCCAATAGTACGTTTGTGGGGCATTTCCATTTTTTGCAGCGAGCTGCATGAAATCGAGCAAATTTTCTGTCACTTTGATGGAGCCACCAAGATACGGAATCGAGTATTCTAACGCAGGTGCAACGTTTCCTGTGGCCTGGTCCAGCTCAGCGGCCTCCCACGTGTATGACAGCGCGACATATGGAATGGGGTTTTCAAGGGAAGTAGTTGATAATTCGAGTGTGAAGCCATAGAGGCTATCGGTCTTGGGTCCTATTCGAACCAGTCTAATGTCTCGTGCTCGTTTCAAAGGCTGGTGTGGAGTCGTATTCTGCTGCCCATCAAAGTCTGCAGGCATGATCATTGGCTGAGATTATCCTCGTAGGCTGGCGCAAGTTCAAAAAGACTTTTGATATTTCACTCCACGAGGTTGAATTGGCTCTCGCCTTGGTCCCGAGTAGTTTCACAACGGAAAAGCAGGAACCCCTCTACCAAGGTGGGGGACACCGGTCAAGGTACCAAGACCTAAGCGATGGATCTTCGGTTACTCGCGCCACGTTCACAAAGCGGTGGTTCTTGTAAGGAAGCTGTACAAGCTGCGAGCACCGCCGTTACGATGCTTCGCCAATGTAGTAAGAACTAAGGAGCGAGAGAAGGGTGGTTCAATTTACAAGCCTGAAATTAGGCGTCAAGACGAATATATCTGCACGAAATTCATTTTAATGGGGAGCGGTGGACTCGCTTGGGGAAGTTAAGACATTTGAACAAGTGGTTACGTTAGATGCCAGCGGTACATATAGAACCGATGAATAATGTTTGCGGAGCACAAACGACAGGTGGCAGCGGCATTGTGCGGCAAACATACCCTGTTTACCATCGCCCCTACCACAGAACGCAGGCCACAAGTGAGACTATGATATTACGGAGCCACTCTCCGCGGCTGGACACCACTCTGCTTGAATGATGGAATCTCTCGCACTAGGAGGCGTCGTAATACCCAAGAACCGGAACCGTGAATCTGCCTTCTCAAACAAAGCATGCCAATCACCAGCCTCACACTCCTTTGCATTGGTGAAAACTTTCATCAGAATATCAACAGTCCTGGGAAAGAATCAGTAAAGATGTATATTTTATCGGGCAATATAACCTTACCTGAGGTCCATTTCCTGCTTTGTAGTGAGTACTCCAGGCGGGGGTATACAAGCATCGTTGATGATGATGCGTGCGCCCTCCTTTAGGGCGGGTACCGTCTGCCGGAGAATTCTGATCGCGTACTCGTCTGACCAATCATGGAAAATCCATCGAAAGAAGTATATATCTGCTCCCTTTACGACCTGCTCGGTCCAGAAATCGTGTGCCATGTACTTCACTCTCCCTCTGAGATGCTCCGGAAGCTGTGCATCTGCGCCTTGGATGACATTTGGGAAGTCTTGCACAATGCAGGAAAGTTGAGGATGTTTTTCTGCTAGTGCAATCGCCGCGACACCGTGGGATCCGCCCACATCAATGAAAGTGACTTTATTTTTAGTAGAAAAGGGATAGTCTATTGCAGAGAGAATCATCTCTGGCTGTGCGCCGGCATTGAGAAATTTCATGGCGTTGGAAAACTGCTTGGCGCGGGGCGGATCCTTCTCCCATTCTACGAAAGGAAGGTCAGTGAAATTATGCGCCAAGGAAAAAGCCTGCAGTCGAAGGTTAACATGGTTTTTTGTGTCAATGCATACCTGAGCTTACTGTTTTGAGTGGATCTTGTGAACCAGGCCATTTCGTCAAAGCTTCGGTGGTCTTGAATTATCAGCTTTACAATGCAAGCAAGACAAGTGATCGATGGCTTACTCGCTGAAATGCCGGCCAATTCTCTTTGGTCGCCACACCCGCCCAAGCAGCGACGAAAGGATTCGTTGCTAGCACGTGTGATGCTGCTGAATGAGCTACAACCCCCGGTTCTGGTTCACGGAAAATCCTATTCGTCATAGCAAGTCGCAACATTCGCCTTGTATCGTCCTCATCAAGATTCGAACTTTTGGCAATATCTTTGAAAGTGGTGACATTGTTCTGCCCCAACGATTGGCCAATCTTATGAGTATGGATGAATTCAAGAGCGAGCATGCGGCTATTCTAGAAAGTATCAACACAGCACTCCGCAGAATTGAACAATCAAGTTGAACACACTTGGAACATCCCATTGAGAAGTATTCCATAAGGCCCAATAAGCAGCTCATACAAGTCATAGGAGGCTTGGATAGCAGCGTCACGAGCTGCAGCGATTTCTGAGGGTAGGTTGAGGGGAGGTGGGGGTATTGAGGGTTCATGAGATGGCAAGGGAAGCCCTTCTGCGGTCAAGTAGTCATGAAAAATGGAGGTGTTCGTAGCCACCGATTGCGAAAGCTCCAGAATACTTGGTGAAGCCATGTTGCAAGGTCACCATGGAGTGGACTAGAGTGTAAGTAATGCGTGCCTCTCATCTGTCCGCATGACATACTTTTAAGCACAATGCGGCGTAGCAGACCCGTGCCGCAAGTATAACTTTGTACGCCACCTAGGCTTAGTCAGCATACATGTGGTCTCTACCAGTGAAGCATCGATTCATGATATACCAATAGCATGGGCATATAGCAGTGTCAGTTTCGCCAAATCTCAATGCTCTCGACTGCCATTTCAAGCGAAAATTGTCCCCTGAAATCTGATATCTTGAAAACACCGGTTTCTGATTGCCGCGGCGTGTGGGTCAAGCGGGCGCTTCTGTCCTGCCAATGCTTCATGCTCAAGTATATTGAGACCCATCGCAATTTCAGGAAATTCCCGACACAACCGACACTATAACAAATGATATTCTAGCGGGTAGGGTCAACGAAGTGGAAATCTGTGATTTGGAAAAGCCTGATTGTGGCCAGAGATCAAGAGCGGGGGAGGCCTACGGTAAGTTAGCAAGCTTTCACATACAGGAATTGTGCTATGATGCCTGTTGGGCCATATAAAATCATGGGTAACACCGCGTTGGAAGCATGCAAATAATACTAGATTTGGGATCCAAAGATGAGGTCACGTCTTGGCCCGCAAATTAGTCGTTATTCTTAGATTGTTCTCTCTAACTGAGTCCGCTGCTAGTTTCATCTTGAACCAGTCTACCGGTCCCAGTTTTATTAGAAAACTGGGATCTTGATGGTTGCAAATGAGGCAATAGGGCCCAAATGTTAAAATTACTTACTGTTACATGGGCACACCAGAAAAGCTGGAGTAAGACATGCGTCTGCTGTACACTTCCTCTTCTCCTCATTCAACGCAACTCGCGCTCTGACGGGGCTTTGGTCTTTTTTTCATCAACGATATGCAGAGTATCTGCAACGCTGCGCCTTGTGATATTAACCGCCCCAATTACAGCGAGGACATGTACGTTCGGGGCGCCTGGTCCCGCAGCTAAGTGAATAAATGGCTCATCTAGAATACTTACTTCCGAGACCTTTCACCTAAATTTGGAGATGTGGGCCAATGGAATGAAATGCCATCGTAATCGCGAAGGTTAGAAGAAAAAATAAAGTTGGGACTCAATCTTCAGTTGAAAGCTTGTGAGTGGAAACTATTGGCGAACAGATCATTCGTCAGGTCCCGATGTTTCAGTACTTGTGCGGCGCAGCTTTTTATCGACGGCTTTGATGGCTGTGTGGATCACATCAGCTGTGGAAACAGCCATTTCCTACCGCTCAGCTTCTCATCCTGGAATACATGGCTTTCACAGCCTGTCGCAGAAAACCACTGCCCTCTTGTATATATCAACTTCCGAATCACTGATACAAGGGCTAACCAACTCGGATACACATATACTATTGCGCTAGTGAATTTCATTTCCATCAATACTATTACTTTTTGATTATAAAATAGACAGTGCAATGATCTTTTATTTCACGCTTAGTAATTGATTCTTACTCCGCAAATCCTTCAAATTAACCATTTAAAATATTTAATATAAGGTGTGCTGCTATACGGTCGTGTAATTTGTAGAAAAAAAAAAAAAAAACTCTACTCAAATGCTTGGGCGCCACTCAGGTGCCAACGAGGTAAGTAGAAGGCTTGGGAAGGTGAGGGTTCTGGAGAAGGACAACACAAAGCATGGCTGTGCTAAGGGCTGATGTTAGTGTAGAATGTCCCGATAATTTTTTTTTTCGCAAACTTGACCATCAAGTGCTATCTTTGTCCGTAGCGCAATGGAGGGGCGGACATAAGCTAATACAATAGTAAGCTACACGATTCATTACGTTCCAATCTGACACGGTTCTAGCTCTTACTGGTTTGTGGCTGCAATTCAACGTCAGCCCGGCAAATACTACTGCGAGCACGTGAGGGTGTATGAAAAACGCTAATCTTCGTAGATCTTTTGACGCGGTTGGGCAGTCCACAAATTGACATACGTATGTTTCCAGGGACTATGACCCGGGGACACTGCGTCAAAGATCACATTGTGATATTGCGCATGTGCTGTGGAAAGTAAAGTGAATCTCTAGATCCCTCCTCTTTGGGAGGGTCTTGTGTCGAGCTGGAGCAGCTACACCGATCGGACCTAAGCTAACCGGAAGTTGGTAAGCTGGATTCGCATCCCTCCACCGGCAAAGATCTAGGATATTTCACCCTACTTTATTAGAACTCTGTGTCTACGATACTAGGCATCCTTACCTAGACTAAAAGGATTGCTAAAATAAGGAGCACTTGTGGAGAAGAAAAAGGTTGGGGTAATGGCCTAGCAGATTTACAGCCTACGATCCTCAGCGGCCAAGATCAGAAATTCAAAATTCTACAAAGCTTCTCTATATGGACTTGCACAACCGGTTGGAGGGATGATATTGAGAAGACATAGCGGCTTCACCATTGACTCGACGAAGCCGTTGGGGCACCCGGCTTACGTACGGATTGTCATTGTGCTTACGCGGAACACCTTTTTGATCCCTTCAGTACGTGTTATAGATCTTTTCCTCACTATGATTTGATTTTCGTTCATTAGGTCGCCGATCGTTTTTCGTTTACTCAGGTGAACTACGGTACACGGCGCCCATTAGCGGCCTTTTTGCTCATTGTTGGGGTCAGATTTTCCCTGACAGGCACAAACTCTCGACGAAGTCCGATACTCATACCCATTCTCTAATCATACTGAGAATCTAGATGTGGCTTAACTGTGCCGGGTGCGAATAGGTAAGATCTGATTGGAAGTGAATATGGCGTAGCTCAATACTGCTTAGAAGAGCAAAGGGCCGACTAGGTAGTGTGGTTGCAGATTCTTACGGAATATTCTTGGCGTAATCCACAGCACATGGCTTTATACACGGAGAAAAACATATATGTTTCTCGCAGTTATTGTTGACAGAAAGCAGTAGTAACAAACTAGTAGAAGTTCTTGTTACTTCTACATGCAATCGTTTTGTAGGCATCGAATACAAGAGTTTGTTAGCAACATCCGCGATCCATTCTGAGCCGTGTTGGAGATGGTTAGGAACACACATATTTGACATACGCAAACGACTACTGGAATTTTCATATGAGGTAAGCGCTAGTTTGCAGCAGATATCAAACTGAGACTGGTACCTAGATGGCGGAATATCCATACTCTGAATGGCTACGATGTATATGGTTCGCATGTAAAGACTGTTAGCTCACTTGTGCGTGCCACGATGCATACCGTATTCAGAGAAATGGGGACCTGAAAGCAGTACTCGGCCGAGAACTTTATGGCGGGCTTTTGGAAAACACGTAAGATCTAAGACTTGTGATCATGTGAATCCTCAAAGTGCACGTTATATAAACGCTTTAGTAGTACCGTGGAGAGTGCAGAGTGAGCCAAGCAAATCTTTAAGAAACCTCAAACCGCGTCCATTTCACGGAAAACCAGAACATGCCACCTCTTCATTTGGTTCCGGATATTCTGAACCATCAGGCTCATGAACATGGCCATAAGATAGCCTTTTCAGGCCCAGGATGGGAAATAGTACGTCTTCCAGATAATCCTGATTCTACATATCTATTTTTCCGCCCCTTTCATGGACTACGTGAAGCATGAACTTGAAATATTCCGATGCATCAGACATTTAGTATTTCGTGGGATGCATGCTCTAATCCCAGTTGCTAATCTCTTGAAAGACGTATGGGGACCTCGAAAAACGAACGCGACGTGTAGCAAGCCAGTTGGCTGCAGTTCCTGTGCGGAGAGGCCAGTCTGTGGCCATTGTCCTAGGAAGAGGTTTACAAGCTGTGGAGTCTACGCTCGCAATCATCCGAGCAGGTGCTATATGCCTTCCGCTCGACCCTCGCTCACCCCCATCAGAATTGTCGAGAATCCTTGAGCATAGTGGCGCAGATACGATCATCACGGATGTCGGCCACTTAGCCAAAGTGCGCGCCGCAGCTAAGGAAGGAAGCTTAATCATTCTGAACGGCGAATGTCCCGATGTTATCGACTCAAAGTATCGCGTTGCACGATATCATGATTGGGTGGAGAGTGAGGACTGTTTGGAAACGAGCAACCTCATTGATGTGCTCGGCGAAAACGAAGCAGCATTTCTTAATTATACTTCTGGAACTACGGGCGCACCCAAAGGAGTGTTGATGCACCAGAAAAGTTATCTCCTGGGCGCGAAAGGTATTTGTTCCATGCTTGAGTGGACGGCCGACGACGTAATATTCTGGCCTCTTCCTGTGTTTCATTGCTTCGGAATTTTCACGTGTATATTCGCTGTATTGACAGTCGGTGCCAGCGCATATCTCCCTGGTGTTAACCAAGACATATGCGATGCTCTTAGGGAAGCAGAGGCGCAAGAAGCAACACCCACATTCATTGGCGGCGCACCTGCCACTTTCCAAAATCTTCTAGAAACCGTCAGATCGTTGGACTCAAGATCATCATTATCTCTTCCAAGGCTGCGGGCATGCATGTATGGAGGATCTCAGGCTACTGAATCTTTGGGTGTTCAGATCGAGAAAGTGTTCGGTGTACCACTTCTGAACAACTACGGATGTGCAGAAGGCCTCATTGTTGCGATTACAAAGCCAGATCCCTTGTTCCGCCAGAATTCCAGTGCGACATCGAATAGTATGACGGCGATGCCCTATTGGGATATGAAGCTGGTAGATTCAAACGGAAACGAGGTGAAGGATGGCGAGCAAGGTGAACTTCTGATAAAAGGTCCGACTCTGATGCTAGGTTACCTCAAACAGGACG
The DNA here is from genome assembly GCA_003073855.1 of Periconia macrospinosa. Taxonomy (NCBI): domain Eukaryota; kingdom Fungi; phylum Ascomycota; class Dothideomycetes; order Pleosporales; family Periconiaceae; genus Periconia; species Periconia macrospinosa. The sequence continues at coordinate 19,657 of KZ805475.1, forward strand.
CTTTCGTAATGAACGACTGGTATGCGACTGGAGATATCGCAAACCTCTCAAGCTCGGAAGATGGACGGGAATTGACTTTGGTAGGCCGAAAAAAAGATATAATTATTCGAGGTGGTGAGAATATCTACCCTCACGAGCTTGAAAACGTTCTGAGGCAACATGCTGGTGTTGCCGACGTTGTTGTGGCAGGCATGCAACACAGAATGCTGGGGGAAGTACCTGTTGCATTCATTGTTAAGAGAACGGCTGATCTCGACCCAACAACCCTAATGACTGTGTGCCGAGAATCTTTGCCAGATCATAAAATACCCACCGGTAAGCTTCTAAAATTGCGTTCACTAGATCCTTTCACCTTTTAACGTCACACTAGCATTTTTTGAAATTGATGAAGTTCCCCGAACCTTTTTGGGTAAACCAAAAAGAATCGAGATGACGTCTTACACGGAGAGGCCCCTCACAATAAAGTCGAAATTAACCTCTAGGAGCTCAATCGAGACTCTGGTAATTGCGGAAACGGTGGGTGCATGTGGCATTGATGCTGAACTTGAGGGGAATGAAGACTGGCTTCGGCGACACTTTGATCAACCCTTTTCAGATTTCGGCATGAGTTCAATGACTAGCGTAGTTCTGCGTGATCGTCTTGCGAGTCTTACCGGATTATCAAATCTTACGAATACTCTTGTGTTCGATTACCCGACCCCAGCAGCAGTGAGCCAATATATTTGCGGCATACTGTTGGAAAATGAGCCCACCATATCGACTAATCGAACATCCAATCTGGATACCGATAGCGACCTTGAACCAATTGCTATTGTCTCAATAGCTTGTCGCTATCCTGGAGAAATATCATCACCTGAAGATTTGTGGCAGCTGGTCACAGACGAGATAGACGCAACGACTGATTTTCCAACAGACGTAAGTACATCGATTTCCCTCATCTCTTTATCTATACTTCAGGAGTGAATGAAAACTCACTAAGCATGTTTTACGTAGCGCGGTTGGAATGTGGAGGAAATCTATCATCCAGACCCCGACATGCCCAAAACCTCAACGACCAAGCGCGGCGGTTTCCTTCCCAAGTTTGATCATTTTGATGCTGGGCTTTTTGGAATGGCACCCAGGGAAGCTCTTGCCACGGATCCACAACAAAGACTTTTGTTGGAGACCGCATGGGAACTATTTGAGAGAGGGGGTATTGCTCCATCGTCAGTTCAAGGTAGTCCAACCGCTGTGTTTGTCGGTACCATGTACGAGGAGTACGCGCAGAACGGCACTGGAAATGATGGTAAGGTGAACTCCAACGACCGTAGTCTAGATCTAGATCTTTTGTGCTAACGAACCTGCGCAACGATATAGACCTGGAGGCTTATCTGGGCATTGGATCCTCTGGTAGCGTGTTATCTGGACGTTTGTCGTATTGCTTTGTAGGTGCTCATTGGATTTTCTAATGGTCCCTAAACGACCCGTCACTGGAAGAAAAATGAAACGGTATGCTAACAGGGTAATTCTCGTCAGAACCTCCACGGTCCATCTTTGGCTGTCTCAACGGGCTGCTCTTCCTCCTTAGTTGCGATGCATTTGGGAGCTCAGTCTTTACGAAATGGAGAGTGTACTCTTGCCATTGCAGGAGGAGTAACAACTATGGCGACGCCGCAACCATTCATAACTCTAAGTAGGCGACGTGCATTGTCCTCTGATGGGCGGTGTCGGGCGTACTCAAGCGATGCAACCGGCACTGGCTGGTCTGAGGGTGTTGGTTTGGTACTTCTGGAGCGATTGTCGGATGCAAAACGGAATGGTCATGACATCCTCGGTTTGATCCGAGGTTCTGCGGTAAACTCAGATGGCAAATCCAATGGGCTCACCGCCCCAAATGGGCTTGCCCAGGAAATGTGTATTCAGACCGCATTGAAACAGGCCGGTTTGAAACCAGCAGATGTAGATGTCCTTGAAGGGCATGGATCTGCAACGCCGCTGGGTGATTCGATTGAGATTCAGGCCGTGATGTCAGCCTATGGTCATGGTCGTCAAAATAACGTTACCAATGCAGCTAAACGTGCAACGCCGCTCCTACTTGGCTCAATAAAATCCAAGTAAGTTGAAGGAGATAGGTTATCATAACCTAAGGACATATGACTAACGCACGGTGAAATGAATTAGCATCGGCCATACACAAGCAGCAGCAGGTATTGCTGGTGTCATCAAAATGGTGCAAAGCATCCGTCACGGTTTTGCCCCGAAATCGTTACATATCCGCGAGCCTCTGCAGAATATGGGCTGGGAGGGAAGCGGTGTGGAAGTCCTCAGCGAGGCCAGGCAATGGCCGATATCAGATCGCCCAAGGCGCGCTGCGGTGTCATCGTTTGGCATTGGCGGGACAAATTGTGTGAGTATCTGAATAGGCATGTATCTGTCACTGTACTAACTCCTACGACCAAGCACATAATTTTGGAACAGCCAGATTTTGTGGAGACAGACATCCCTCAAGCCAGGGCTGTATCCGTACCGTTTCCCTGGTTGTTATCTGGCACAAGTGAAGCTGCTCTACGCGCACAAGCTCAGTCACTTTTAGAAGCTTGGAGAAACAAGGATGGTAAGACATCCATATCCATTCGCCATCAACATCCTGTGGACATTGCCTTCTCTCTTGCCACGGCGCGATCCGCCCTCAGATACAGAGCCTCGATGATGTACGCACCAGGAGAAAATATGGATCAACAAATCCAAACAGTACTCGAAAATCTTGCACAGGGAAGGATCCACCCCGATTTGACCACGGGACACATGAATACTACCGGAAATGCGCCACGACTGGCATTTTTGTTCTCCGGCCAAGGAGGCCGAACGCCGAGCATACAAACGCTCAACGAACTAGGCACTGCCTTCCCCATTTTTTCGAAGGCCCTTGAAGAAATTTGTAATGAAGTAGACCAACATTTAGATTGTCCTATAATGACTGCCTTGGACAACGATGGCCTTCGAGACCGTACCGACGTTACTCAGGTCTCACTTTTCGTTTTCGAGGTGGCTATGCATCGCCTCCTGCATTCATTCAACATCCGCCCAGACGTTGTGGCCGGTCATTCAATCGGCGAAATTGCTGCAGCGCATGTTGCTGGTGCTTTATCCCTTCGCGATGCTGCTGTTATTGTTACCCACCGCGCCAAACTTATCGCCGGTATTCCTCCACACGGCGGTATGGTAAGCATATCGGCCACCGAAGAAGAAGTTCTAAAGGAACTTGTGCGCACCGGTGCAACAGCAGTAATTGGGGTGGTAAATTCAGCAACCTCGGTTGTGGTATCCGGAACTGAGGAGGCCATTACAGCTGTTGCAGAAACATTTATCAATCGAGGACGAAGGACTACCGTATTGCGCAACGTCAAGCATGGATTCCACTCTCCAATGATGTACAGCATACTTCCTGACTTTGAAAAAGCCCTCGAATCCTCATTCGCCGAGAAAAACGCAGCAAAGATACCATTCGTATCCACTGTGACAGGTAAGCGAGCTGAGGGTGACGAGCTCAACTCTTCAAAGTATTGGACCCGCAATCTAAGCGAACAGGTACGTTTCGTGGATGCTGTCCAAGAGCTTCAATGGAACGAACATGTTTCGACCTTTGTGGAAGTAGGCCCATCAACCGTCTTGACTCCACACATTGATGTACCGGGCGCTGTTGGCACTCACGACACAACCGGGAAACTACTGAATATGGTTGGTCATCTTTGGGCGCGCGGCGTAGCAATAAACTGGCACGCTGTCTTTGGTAATAGCGACGCGCGTCTTGTCCATCTACCCGTTTATGCTTTTCAAAGAGAGAAATTCTGGCTCCCATATACTCCCCTACTTCCAGCATTATCCATCAATCCAGCCGGAGCAAAACCCAAGAAGAAGGAAATTGTTCCACCAGAATCAAAGTTGGAGCATGAGATTATATTCAGCGCAACACCAATCCCTGGAACAAACAACATCGTCTGTTCCGGCTACGTGTCGACTACCCGGCAGCCCTGGCTCCGTGATCATGCCATAGGTGGAAATGCTGTCTTCCCAGCGGCTGCTTTTACTGATTTGGCCATGCGAGCTGCCCAGGAATGCTGGGAATATTCTACTCCAGAACGCATGACGCTGAATGAAATGATGGTTGTTGCACCACTGGCCTTGTCCTTTACAGAAGTGGATGAAGAGGAGGATTCAGGAGCACTTCATATTCAAATACTCGTGGGTGAACCTCATGCTACCATCCAAGACCCCAAAACTTGTAGAAGCATCGAGATTTATTCGCGCCCGAACGGCGTTGCACCCCAACATGAGTGGACATGCCATGCCACAGGTACTGTGCAATTCACACTGTCGACATGCCCTGACCGCGAACCGTTGTACAGCGGCGGAGATCCAACGCAAACAACATCTGATGTGGAAATTCGCGATGCATATGCTGCACTGGCTGGCATAGGCATTGAATATGGACCTTTTTTCCGAGGAGTACGTGCCATTTGGCATTTACAAGATAACAACGACTTGCTAGTACAGATTGACCATCCCAGGAGCAGGGATGACAAATTAGCGTTCACTATTCATCCAGCTTTACTCGATACCGCTTTACATGCTTCTGCTCTTGCATCGTCGAAGAGTATCACTGGCGGAGATATGCTACTACCCTTTTCCCTTCATGGGATACAAATCTTTGAGCCTCTTGATACTAGCGCAACAATATTTGCGCGTATCCGACGTCATGACGAAGACCATCTATCACTCACAATGGCGAGAAATTGGACAGACAATGTGGCTGTAAGAATTTCCGACGTCCGTTTGCGCCGCTGGGAACCTCCTACGAAAGAAGGATGCCTCTATTCATTAGATTGGATCGAGCCACCATCCGCTCGTCCAGCAGCAATATTAAACCCCAAAATGACTGACAAGATTGTACGGAACCGCTACGCAATTGTAACTAGTTCTTCAGGAGTTATTAGTACAGTCCATGAAGCAGTTGCAGAAGCGCTGCGTGTGGTGAAAGAATGGAAGGCAGAGAACGCTTATTCCACCGACGGTGCTCGTCTCATCTTTGTTACAGAGAACGCAACGTCGACCGGGAATGATCTGAATATCGACGTTGTTGCCTCTGCTGTATGGGGTTTTGCTCGATCTGTTCAGGCAGAGCTAGGCCAGCATCGGATAGCGATCGTTGACTTGGACGGCTCACCACAGTCAGAGGACAACCTATCGCTAGCTCTTGCTTCTCAAAATGAAGCTGTAGCTATTCATGGTGGTGTTTTAAAGATACCCAGACTCATTAGGCGTACTCCGGCCTTGCAGGCACCCCATCCGTTAGCACTCGACGTCAGTGGGATTGTCATGGTCACAGGTGGCACAGGTGGACTTGGAGCTATAATTAGTCGAGACCTGGTGCGCCATCACGGTGCGCGCAATCTGCTTCTGGTCAGTAGATCGGGCCTCGAAGCAACAGGAGCACCGGAATTGTGCGACGAGCTACGAAATGCAAGTGCAGATGTGAATGTCGAGGCATGTGACGTCGGAGATCGCGCTCAGCTAGCAACGTTGCTAGAAAAGTATCAAAGACATCGCCCCATCACCGCAGTCATACATTGTGCAGGCATCATCGACGACGCAGTTTTGGACTCTCAAACTTCCCAACGGGTATCCCGCGTTTTACACGCCAAAGTTGACGCCGCCTGGAACCTCCACGAGCTCATACCGGCCACTGTGCGCTCGTTCATACTCTTCTCTTCGTTTGTGAGCATTCTTGGAAACGAAGGGCAAACTGCATACACTGCAGGTAACGCTTTTCTTGATGCACTGGCTCGACTTCGCGTTGCACGTGGGCTGCCTGCCTTGTCCCTTGCTTGGGGACCGTGGGCCGAAGCCGGAATGGCTGCGGAAGCGAAGTTGCCTGCTGTTTCCCCTCGCCTTGACAGTGCCCAGCCCTTTACTGATAAGCAAGGTGTGAATCTGTTTCACAAAGCCCTCGAGCTTCAGGCTGAGAACCCATCGGAATCGGTCCTTTTCCCGTTGTTGTCGAGTGGCCTGCCACCACTGTTGCTTTCGACAAATGCGCCATCAGCTACTAAGCATATGAAGCCGAACGATAAACTGGAATCAGATGTATTATGGCAGAAACGTCTTTGTACCATGTCAAGCGAAGATCGCCATAGAGCCCTGCTTACCCTAGTGCAGGACGAAATTGCTGCAGTGTTGGGATATCAGGGTGGATATGCGGTTCCAGACAGACCACTTCCTGAACTTGGCTTCGACTCTTCAACCTCAGTCATGTTAACCCAGAAACTAAGGGTCCGGACTGGTCTCTATGACCTCCCCATTACACTGGCAGTTGACCTGAACAGCTCTGAATCGATTGTACAATACCTGCTACCTCTGATAGAAGCAGGAGCATACACAGAGTCTGAAGAGAGCTCTGATATTTTTTCGGATATTGTCGGAACGCCAGGCACCAGTGATCATGATGAAGAAAGCGATTTGAACACGTCGAGGACGGGAATTACGCTAGATTCTAAAGGACAGATGGATGTCTTCACCGAGGGATTCCATGGACTAGCTAAACTCCACAGAAGTCTACTTCGGTTGGAGAAGTACACCCCGGCAGCCATTTTGATATCCATGGCATCCTTAGCTATGCCAAATTTCAGCAAAGCTGAACCCAATTTTTCCAGCTACGCGGCAAAACCCGTGCATCTTGCAGCCGGGCCAGCAGGATCTTCCAACTCAGAAGACCCCTACCCTCTGGTCTTCATTGCTCCCTTTCTACCACGTATCACAAATGTAGGAGTGAGTTTCAGCGTGTATAGCAACCTTGCCACTGCAATGAAGGGTGAAAGAGACGTCTTCGAACTTCCACACCCAGCAGGACATCTCGTTCCCCAGGATTTCAACACGCTCGTGGAGTTGCACGTGCACACAATCCGGAAATACTTCTCAGACCGAGGAGAGATTATACTTGGCGGATATTCTGTGGGAGGTGTTGTCGCGCATGCTGTAGCTTCCAGATTGGCTGAAACAGGAGATAGGCCTAGGTTGGGCGGCGTCGTTTTGATTGACACCTATCTAAGCATGACTGGAAAAGATGATCCTGATTGGTTGAACGCACTTCCAGCCGAGGCTCTCACTGAACAGTTTCCGGACCCCATTGTCAATGGTCTTAACAGACATGGGAGACAAAGCCAGATGGGCGAGTTGGATTTACTATTGGCAAAGATGGGTGGGTATTTTTGGACGTTACAAGACTGGGACATGGAGGTTTTCCCTCTCTCTGAGGCATCGCCGGCGCTATTCGTTCGCGCTAGAGATCGATCGGAGACGATACCCAAGGATATTAGTGTATGGCGCGCTCAGTGGCCGCGTGCCAATACTACTGTCGATGTTCCTGGGAGCCATCTGACTATGTTGGATAAATGGCATGCTCAAGCTATAGCCGTCGAGGTTCACCAATGGGCAAAGGAGAACGCCAAAGCAAGAAAGTAGATTAATACTTAAAAGACGTTGCGATTCGATTTTCAGGATATATTACACTGAGAGACTTATATATCATGACAAAAACGTTGAGGATAGAAAAACGGTGGAGGCGATCTTTCGAGTCGGTATTTGCAATAACCTCGTCAAAAGCCACTCTACCACTTAACCGTATTGAGTAAACCGTTGTTGGTGCATCCGCTGGGGGCGTTCAGTAGCAGACATGCCAGTCTTTTGTAATCTCAATATTCGTTCATGCGTTTCCCTGAGCTAGACACCGTGAACTCGGCCTCAACCATCAAACATCGACCGAAATATTACGTGACTAGCAGGCATGTAGGTCAGAGTCACTTCTCAATGCTCGTCGTATGTTAGTGTCGAGTGGCTTTGTCTTAGCTCTCGATACAATCGAATGCATGCCTTTCATCAAAATAATTTCCAATGTCTTTGGACGTGGAAATAGAAAAGGTCCGCATGCTGGAAAGATTGGAAACCAGGTTTGAACGCATGGCTTGCGGTGCCCTGGTTTTGGATACCAAACGGGCGCGCAAACGGATGCCGTTCAGGAGCGACATCGATCCTGTCAGTGCCAATGTTGTTGTGAAGTTCATAGACTACTTTAAGAGAATTAAAGTTCTCAATCAATTGCAGTAAAATCTGGTCTTACGATCTGATGTTCGGGATTTTCCTATTCGAGATTCCATTATACAGCTTTTCAATTTTGCTACTTGCCCCTGCCTAGTCTAGCGCCACGCTTAGCAAGCAGTCTATTTGCTATAATTTAAACAACATGCCATGTATATAGTCGGTGGAAACCCTCGCCGATCTAGTAGCACATCTCTTACCCTTCATTTAATTACGATGGATTGTTGAGATAGCTAGGCGCGAAAAGTTAATGAAGTGGCGCGCTCGCCCGTACGACGCGCTCGCTTGCTACGTTCTAGACATACGGAACTAGCCAAACAACTCTTAGCCTGGCTTTCTATCCGCAGCTTTCTGATTCGCACTTTTGCAGTGACTCTATCTATGGCGGTCTCATCAGCCACATACTTCCTCTTTCGCATCTTTCCACGTGATTAAGACGGAAAGTTACGAGAGTGGCGTATGAATACGGGACCCTGGCTTGTTGCTGACGAGAGCTGAAGACAACTTGTCGTATTTTACAAGCGCCGATGCTAGAGTTCTTTCCTCCTGCAGTAACGAGGAAGTAGTGTATATTCAAGCGTCCTAGTGATAATTTTTTTACGTCATTGAAGATTGACGAACACTTACTACCATGACTGCGCACCGTTGTTTTAGCAATCTTTTAGCCTGGGCGGCAATTAGTTGCAGGCGCAGTGCTTAAGATGCTTTATTACTACTTAGAGCGTATTCCTATAATTAAGCTTCCAGAAGTGCTAGGGTCTTCTCCGGAGGTATTTGTACGGCACGATACTAATAAATGTTCCTTGTACGCCGCGGGCTTATTTAAAATTACGCTTTTGAATAGGATCGAACCGGAACAGCGGGGAAATATCGCTGCGCCGTACTTCTTTATTGGATGTTTTCGTCTGACACAAGGTATCACATGATATAACAAGAAACCTTGGCTCCTTAAAATTCGGGTTGATGGGAAATCGATGACGCTCTCTCCATCATTATCCTCCCCTAAACAATCACAATCTTTCGAGGGAGCGCCATACGGGCTGGTATACAAATGCTAGATGCACCGTCCAAAACACATCGAGCATCTTCATAGGCACTAGACACTCTTTTATTCATTTTTCTTATACATCTATTGCAGCCATGCATTCGTTTACCTCGATCGCCGCCGCCGCGATGGCGGTCCTTCCATGTGCCATGGGAGCTCCAAACCCAGGCCATAAAACATACAACATGGATCCCGACTTCTACAAACCGGACCGTGTGGTCGACACCGATTGTGTAATCATTGGTGGAGGTGGTACAGGCACATACTCTGCCATTCAGCTCAAGGACCAGGGCAAGAAGATCATGGTCATCGAGAGCAAGGCTCGCCTGGGGGGTCACACAGAGACATTCATTGACCCACAGTCCGGATTTCCCATCGATATGGGCGTGAAGCTGTATCACGACGAGCCTCTTGTTCACAAATGGTTCGCACGCTTCAATCTTTCCACCACCAAGTTCGACATTTCTGGTGCTGTCCCGTCTCAAAACGTTGACTTCCGGACCGGCCAAATCATTCAAGGTCTCCCGGCTGCAAACCAGACGGCTATCGCCGCGGCTCTACAACGCTACGCTGCTGTGCTTCAAAAGTATCCTCAACTCGATGGCGGCTTTTATCTCCCAGACCCCGTCCCCGAAGATTTGTATATGCCTTTCGGCCAGTTTGTTCAAAAGTACGACATTGCGGACGCGGTACAATTCATCTTTGGTATCACCTCCGCTTTCGGTGACATCCTTGAGCTTCCCGCGCTGCAGCAATTCCGCACTCTGTCTCTCAGTCTTCTAGCTACTTTAAACAACTTCCAAACCAGCTCGGTAATGGACAATAGCCTTCTCTTCGAGAAGGCCACCGCTGAGCTCCTGGCCGCCAAATCGCTACTTCTCTCCTCCAAGGTTCTCGCCACGGAGCGTGTGAGCCACTCCGGCTGCGTCAGGGTCCTTGTCGATACACCGAAGGGTCACAAACTCATCGTCGCCAAAAAGATCCTCATGACCATCCCACCCACGCCCGCTGCCCTCGCCTCCTTTGACACCAACCAAGATGAGCTGAAGGTTTTCAAACAACTCCAGGCCGTCGGATACTACACGTCCATTGTTAGGAACGCTGGCCCAGCCAACTTCACCTTGCAGAACCTCGCCCTTGACAAGCCCTACGCTCTACCACCTATGCCAGCTATTTACAACGTGAACCCCACTGGCGTTAACCCGTCTCTCAGCCTCGTCTTTTACGGTACCAAAGTCGGTCAGCTGCTCAGCGACGACGAGGCCAAGGCCGCCATCATTGCCGACCTAAAGCGTTATCAGGCTGCTAATGGCTTGCCCCGCACAGAACCTGAGTTTGTCGCGTTCAGTAATCACAGCCCATACAATATGATGGTTGGATCGGAGGCTACCAAGGCTGGTTTCTACAAGCAGTTGTATGCATTGCAGGGTAAGCGGAATACGTTCTGGACTGGTGCGACATGGAGGGCGCATGATAGTTCGGCGAGCTGGGCGTTTACGAGCCAAAGTGTGCTACCGGCGCTTGTAGCAAGTTTGTAAGAAGCCTATTGCTATAGTTGAGGGATCGTTTATACTATAGTACATACTAATTTTTCGATAATTACCCTTACTCTAATTCTAATATAACCTTATCGCTTAGTCCACAAACCCTTCTATTTAGCTGAGGCCCTGCTTTTTCTTATTGTATATTTTCTAGACCTATGCTCAGCCCTGGAAGACTATGCTCACCGAGGACGTCCAAAATAACGTGGACTGATCTCTGGACTTCACTCTCCTTGAGCCTGGTCAGCCCATGACGAACGGCCTCGCTGTTTAACATATTTGGAAATCATGAACGCACGTTAGCGTACTACTAAGTTCCCCCCAATATCATCTCTTGGTCTGATCAAGTAGGTTGTTCTAAGGGGTATCTAGAGATAATTAATTATCAAGAAACATCAAATTGGCAAGGAATGACTAGTCCGCATGGCAATGTTGTTGGAGTGGGGTACATACTGCACATGAAGAATTGATCCCTCACGCTAATGCATGTATTTTATTCCAAAATCAGTCGCGATTGTGACGTACTGCACAAGTTGTAGACTGTGAGATAGAAGGCGCAAAAGCCGGATGCTGAAACCCGCCGCGGTCTTTGGTATAAAGCACGACCACACATGTGAATCGGATACCATAAAATTCGGCAAGAACGAACGCGCTCGATTTCCTTACATGATATAGAAAGAGTTTAAAAATGAGGAAAAACTTTTTGAACTATTCTTTGACATGCTGAAAGAGTCTCTAGATTGACGAAAGTATAATTTAGTGTTCGAGAAGGGGCCGGAAGAAGCTGTGATCGATGTGCGTGGCACTGAAACCAATTATTAGATGTAGGGAAATGGTTTCACCTACATCAAACACACTACGATACACCTTTTCGATTGGTGGGTAAGGCCTAGTGTATCCTCAAATGGATTTGTTATGAGCTGACGCCAAGATATAGCTGCGAAACAATACCCCCGTAAAGTGGTACGGGAAGCGCGTGAACCTGAGCGACCCAGCCCAGCCACTGCCACCCGAAAAGCATGTTCACGTCGGTAAGACCATATGTCAACATAAGTGATTATGGTAGTATTTTTAGACCAAGCCCCTGATCAGTGGTTCGAAGAGTGCACTTTCATCTTGGTGCCGAGGCCGATGAATTATTGGTGCGTTTCATAAAGAAGGGGGCCACCCAAAATGTCAAATTCGATTAAAAAATCAGTTCTACTTGCCCAATTCAGTGATAAACCTCTATACACTATTATATGTATTTTACTAGTAAATTTCACCTAGAGTGACATAATTGGATGTTATAACGTTATTGATTCTGAATACCTTTTTATATGTGAATATTAGTAGTACATATAGGGAGAGGGTAGAGGATATATATTTAAAAATCTATGACGTGGCTTAGATTTAGTGTACCAAAGCGTAGATGTATTGTATTTAAAAATTAGGTAAATTAAGCCCGTAATTTCACGTATTTTGGAATCTATTGCACTGTACTTAGGACCTTCCAAATTAGGTAAACAGGTGATTTTTTAAGCGTTTTTGACACCTGGGGTGGCCCCCTTGTTGCTGAAAACCATAATATTGAAAGCCCGTGTTCGTACATCGTGAGTCAAGTACTTGGGTAAGGAAACGAAGGGTAGAAGATGAGCCAGAAAGAAAACAAGGACGTATTTTTGCTCGAGAAATTCGATTGGGACACCTCCGTCTCGGCAAAATGTATGTGTGGCTCGACGTTGATGTCTGGTTCGCCTTGTGGTGGGTGTACCCGGCGCTAATCACGCACGCATGCAGATGCTCCGCATGTTTCTTTGGACCTCGTCTTTACATATGCAGATATGTGATTGAGGAGGGCCGCGTCGTATATTAGACCTCAAAATATCCGCGGAGTTCTAAGCCGCCAAATCATATCCGCATCAACCGAGGTCCGATTCGCCGTTTCCAATTGCAATCCAATGGAATTTGCGCGGCGCCCGTAGACGTTCCCACGACAGCCAAGATTCCCACGACTTTCACGCACTTTTCAGATGCAGAAATCAGTCCAAACGTTCCCTGGTTGTTTGCACCCGTGCAAACCTTGAACATGACCAATTCATTCGAGAAGCCCTGATTTGAAGCAAACGGAGAATTATATCTGAGACTGGTTGCCGGTGCCGCTCAAGCCGAGGCCCGAATAAGACGGATGTGCTTGCGTATCTTGACCATAATGGCCCTGCAACGCCTAGTTATGCTCATTTTGTTACCATAAAAGGCGGGAGAAAAAACCATTTTTGCGGGTGATCGTTGGATAACAGCTTCATGACACTGATGTGGGCGATGTTAAATAAACCCAAACCACTAAAATAGGCTTCATGGAATATGTCAACCATGGCAAATAAGGCTCTGAAGTTCCGTACAATGCGCGACTTGACAATGGCCCATTTGCTCGCTGCACACTCATGTCATGATGCCTGCCCTGGTACCCTGAGCGCGGCACCTTCGAGACCTTTCGCTACAACATAACGGGGCTCCAAACCGAAGACAATGGTTTCAATCACCCGGCCAACGGCCAGTGCATGAACACGATCCAAAGCGCATACACCTCAGCGCCTAGCATCAGGCCCGCGGGTACCGCATCCAAAGCGCAGGCAGCGCTCTTTTTCTTCAAGAACTGAGTTCGCCAAATAAGCATTCGCTGTCTCGCGCCAGCACGACTGCGAGCCCGCACCTACGAGCACCCTGATGCAGAACCTGCCTCTTGTGCCGCTCATCGAGTTCCACAAGTTCTTTAATGACGAGAGCCTCGCGCAGGAAGGTATTGTAGCGTGGGTGAATTGGGGTATGCATCATTGTACACGCGCGGAAGATTTCCGAACAGAGTGCTGGAGGAAGCGCATTCAAGTATTAATTTTGGGCTGCAGAAATGAGGAAATACGGAGCTTACGACCAACTTCATGAATGCGGAGATTGACAATGCGAATGCAGATCGGAGCGAGGTGGTACCAAGTTTCCGTTCAGCGACCGGAAAGTTGAGACCTTATTGAATCAAAAGGATCACCGCACCTGCTTCCCATAGCATGCGATACAGGACTCAAAGTGTTGTCCTTCACTGCCTGCGACTGGGGCACACTTCCAAGAATGGCTCGCTCAATTTGGCGAAAGGGAAATTCGCTCATGTGCTTTCGTTGCCACCCGATCCCTCGTTGCAACGACCCTGTCACCTTGGTGTACTCCACCATTATCGTAGAATTAGATACGACTTCGATGTCAATTACAATAGCTACTACAAAAATGATTTAGTTATATGGCGAATAAGGTTTCAAACAAGTGCTTGTAGATCCCAGTTCGGAACCTCCGGGCAGCCAAGCTCAGCTATATGAGAAGCCTGCATCTCAGTAAGATCGTTGATTTTACGCGCATATGTGCAGTCACTGGATGGATTGTAAGGTTTAAAGAAGCCGGCAAACCTTTTGCATCCGCTTGAAGTTTATGTATCATTCAGCGTGACGAAGAATTAATTAACAGGCAGCAATGATTGAGATCGAAATTCAGCAACTTTCTAAAATGTCGATCTCAAAAAATTGGGAACATCGCTTGGCGGGAACCAACTGAGCTTCTGTACTGAGCCAACAGCTTCCGCGCCGAGGAAGCTCGTCATCGCTGCAGGGATTCACCTTTTTATCCATTTAATTCGAGTCCTAGAACCTGCCCCGCACACATTGCGGAGCTCGGTGCAGCCTCGTGTTGCAACATCATATGCTGAATCGTCCTAGGAACGCGCTCCGGGTGTATTTTGTTGTTGTCTGACTGCTAATGCCGAAGCCTCAAGGATGAGATAGATCCTCAGCCTTATTACAACAAGCATACTGAATACGAGAAACACCCCGCTTTTTGCAGCCATCAATCATTGATCTTACATTGTAGATTTCGCCTCTCCAAAAGCGAGAATGCATTTTACGTAACGTTACGTCTGGGACACAGAAGAACCTGACTGCGGGTGTTGTCGTGACCTCGCTCCTTGCACTATTAAAAACGAGATCTTATCGTACCGCGCGCTAAATATTTTATGTTGACGCGCGTCGAGTTGTTTCTGTCTTCTGAGGAGGAACTAGATGGATGATCACTATGAATAATCTACCATGGATCTCTTTCTCTTTCTCTTTACCATGGATCACCTCGTGTTGGCCGTGGGACGGTGTGGCAATCTGACATTACAGTGATCTAAGAGGTAGCTGTTGATTGGCTCTAAGCGCAAATCAGATATTGGCCTGCAAGCCACCCATATATGCAATGGACAAAGAGTCCATTCACGAAGACACTCGTTGCACGAGCTGCCTAATGGAGAATCAACGGCACTCCTCTGAACGGATTACGAAACTTTCAAAGCGAGCAAAACGAGCACAGATGACAAGGCAACCATTGAACCCGCTTCTATCTCATGAAGCGGAAGGCTGAGTACTGAATAGACTAAGGAGCAAGGTTCGGTCTATAACACAGAAATTACAATATATGAACCCTCGAAGACACTTGATGTTCGTCACCGCACTCTTTTCTCCAAGTTACTAAAAGATCATATCAGAACATTTACTTCCTCCCCAAGCTCACTATGAAGTTCGTTCCCACTCTTACCATTTCCCTCATCGTAGCTCTCGGAGTCCAGGCTACACCCAGGCCAGAGGCTGACGCCAATCCTCCTAGGACTCTCGCGAAGCGTGATGATAATTTGTGTAGAGTAATTCGAAGAACAGATTGCCGGTCGAAAGCCGGTACGAAAACAGGCCACCACGTGAGATACGTTGAACCAGGGGTAGTAATTGGCGTTAGTTGTACAGTTGCGACCAAAGAAGAAGGGTATGCTGATGAACTGCTGCTTTCCATTTTCACTCAATCATTGACCATCACTAGGATTTGGGATTTGATTCCAGGTTTTGGCTGCTTGGTTAGCTATCATGACACTGTTTCAGCTGATACGGCTCATGAACACTGCGAGGGTAAGATCAAAACGAATCTTTTCCCTAGTTGATACGAACTTCGACAGATGGCCTTTTGCCGTGCTAAACATAGCATATATACGCTATGGAACGCCCCCGAGTACATTTTATCTCGGTTCACGGGTAGATATCTGTCGACAGTTGTTGTCAATGCGGCGCCTAACGTAAAATTAAGGGCAAAGATAAGTGCGAAAAAATATCAATTTACTTGCAATTGAATGGAGCGTTAATTCATATCCAGCCTAACATTAGCGTAGACGTGATTAGCAAGGCCTCTAAACGCAACATTCTTTCACTAACGTGAAACTAATACAGTATGCCCAACTACCAAGATTTACGGTCTAGGAAACGAGAAAGTCAAAAGGGAGAGACAGTGTCGATTTCAAAGTCCAGGTGTCTGCTTCTGGAAGACAGAAAGGGGAGGATGGCGCAGTGGTCAAGGGCCTAGGCCGACCCTATAGTAGGAGCTGCCTCAGCTAGAACTAGAGCGGGTAACTATCACAAACGGGGTAGGTTTAAATCCTACCTTCCACACTAACTTAGTTATTTTTTATACCTTAGTTTTTAATGGTTTTTTTTTCGCAGTAGCGTTTTTATAAAGGAGCTGTTTGAATCTTATAAATGTAAAAGTGCGGAGCTTTCTTATTACCCTGATTTAGTAAGGTTTCCGTTCACAGTCTATGTACTATAGCATTAATACTAGATAGCTAAAGTATATAGCACAAATTGAAGAAGTTGACAAAACAAATCAATTCAAAGAGAAGTCGTAAAGTGCTCGGAAGGGATAACAAGCAATATTAACAAGAGGCTGCCAGAGCTTTTGTAGAGATTGAGTAAGAGTGTCTACTTATGCATGGCCTGGCGAAACTAGGTAAAAGTTGGGTATCACGTGGATGTGTGTTTGATTATGTAGTTCGCCCAAATTGGCGGGGTAGGGTGGCTTAGTAAGATAAAGTCAGATGATAGCAGCATTCATCCCAATCGATGATTTATCCTTCCCCTGTTCTTTCACTTCAAAGGTTGATGTCACTTTTAAGCAGCGGCAGCTAACAAAGCGCATCCATCGCATTTACCAGAAAAACACGAGTCGTTGCAGCGATGACAGAAACCGATGATATTAACAGTGATACCCAAAAATCACAGCTCATCTTACAGAGCTCTCGTCCTGACTTCGAGTCGACACGTCTTTGCAAAGCGTGCAGCGCAATATTTTCATTGGAACATCTCCCTGGAGACGCGGACGTCTATGGGGCACGCATTCAAGATCACCATCCAGAGTGGACAGCGCTGAAAGATGCAGCTTTGTCCGGATGTTACATTTGTTCTGTCTTGCATCGGCGTCATGCCATTTGGCAGGCTGGATCCGGCGGGGTCAGAATCTACATGTGGGACATCCCTCAACTCGCGTTCTTTCCGCACGATACAAAAAGGGGTGCGGATGCTAACTACGGCCATCATTCTGCGGAAACATTCTTGTTGATACCGCAGCAAAGTCAGTTCATTTCCCTTGATCGTGTTTAAATCCTCACTTGCATCACTCTATTATAGATAAGAGCTTGAATCCGCAACTACCAATCCAGACAGAATACTAACTCCAAGCTAGCTGCCCAAGAGATGGATATTCGAGAGGACATGCCGGAGTCCATGAGTTCAAGAGCGGTATTTGAACAAGCTCGTCATTGGATCCATCATTGCAAAGATAACCATGCGAAATGCCGTCAGGCAGATTCGGATTTAAGATTGCCTACCAGACTTGTGTCCATTGACCGCAACTCTACTGGAATATCCGCTCGCTTATGTGATGGCCAATCACTTCCGTGTAATACCGAATACCTGACTTTGAGCCACTGCTGGGGCACTGCCGAGTTTATGACTCTAAGAGAAAACAATAAGGACTCCTTTTATATTTCAATACCCGTTGAGAGGCTTGCGAGAACTTTTCAAGATGCCATGTATGCGACCGCGGTTCTCGGGTTCAAGTACATATGGATAGACTCACTCTGCATTATTCAAGACGCTCCGAATAATGCTGATTGGAGGTTTGAGGCTGCTAAAATGTGCGGGGTGTATAAGAACGCGACTTGCAATCTGGCAGCTTTAGCGGCGCCAAATGGAAACGCTGGAATCTTCACTCGCAGAAATCGATACGAAAGCATGCCAACTAAGGTGTCAGTCAACTGGTTGACGGTGAAAGCGGCAGATGGGACTCTTCCCAGCGTCGTATATCCACACCGATACAATTATTGGCAGGGCATGCAAAAAGGCCCTCTATTTGACCGTGCATGGGTGGTTCAAGAGCAGCTTTTGGTAAGAAGAGCCAGTGTGGACTATTGAGATGAAAGCCTGAACATGGGCAGACTTGTGCATAAATATCATGCTTTCTAAGTCCTCTCCGACTGCTGACTTGTGTTAGGCAAAACGCACACTGATATTCGGAGATAATGAAGTTTTCTGGGAGTGCTCCGAGAGATGTGCAAGTGAGGTGTGGCCAAGCGGCATGTCATCGCCCTTTTTGCCTTCTGCTACCCCGATGAGGCAGTTGTTCCGTATCAACGACCCGCACCTCGACCGGGTAAGTTGTGGAAAATATCACCCAACCAGAAGTTTGGGACTTCGTGAACTAAGAATTAAGCGAAGAATGAAGTTTTTGCCATGTGGAGAAGACTCGTCCAGCATTATTCCCGGCGGGAACTGTCTCATCTATCAGATCGACTACCTGCGATACAAGGCATTGTAACCGAATTTCAGCGGAGGCTAAAGGATAGATATATGTACGGACTGTGGGAGGGTGACCTAACAGAATCACTTCTTTGGCAGTCCCTCTCTCAAGATGTAACGACGCCTGATTACTCGCGAGCACCCAGCTGGTCTTGGGCATCCACAGATCACGAAGTCGGATATTTCGAGAATGGCACACGGAATTCGTTGTGTCGCATCATATCACCAGCATCCAATCACATCAACATCCTGGGGCCGTTACTCCCCCTCAACATCAAGGCAAACAAGTTTCTATTCACCCTAGGTTCGATGAACGCATTTGTTGCGATTATATCGGGCGGAAAATTGGAATGGGTTTTTGACATCGAAAAATCGCATCTGAGTCCACTGCACAAGTCCAACGCAGGATTGGACCCAGCAGGGCGACCGAAACGGTTCGAGGTCTTGGTCGGATCTGAGCACTACGAGGCCTTGGAGGAATGCCTTCGTGGGTCTTCGTTGTTGCATATGGTATACGAAGACCGCACATCTCCCGGGAGTTGTTTCCATGATGCCATTGTCGGGTTAGTGCTCATGCCAGAACGTAGCTCAAGGGTGGGAACCTTCCGTCGCATCGGCAAGTTCCGAGTTTTGTGTTCCTCGCGGGGCTCTGGCAAAGCCCCCGCACCCAATGACACTCGGCGTGCCCTACAGGAATATCTCGCTGCAGTTAGGAATAGAGCTGAGGAAACAGGGCCGGAGTTCCATTGGCCACAGGGAAAGGGAAACGAACCTGTCATCAAATTAGTATAGAGACGTGCGAGGCTTGCATATAACTTACACACGCGATGATGATTTTGATGTAGAGGTACAGCAGACCAAGTCCAAAATGCAGGGAGGGTTAAGATTATAAACGAGCAATCACCTTTGAATGAACCTCAATGCCATTTTGTTGGGTTTGAATCCCCAGATGTTACCAGAAGTCATGACTGCTGGATAGTCTCGATAAGGCCTTTTTTCATATGAGATGAAGACTTATAGTCACTGAACCAGGTATCTGCCGTCATTTTAGTTCCTGAGCAGCGGGATAAGATGAATGGAAATCATTCGCTGTGGCCGGCATGTTCCTAAAACCTACACTGTGACCGTTTGTGTGGGTCGCGGTTCGGATAGATAGACGGTTGAAAGGAATTCCATGTATTCAGGATCGAGTTTATGAGTGGTGGATGTTCCATCACCACCTATCTGGTTATCTCCCAGCAATGCTTAGTCATGTACTTCACATAACATATACTATGTCTCGTCCTCGGCGGCAAGTACATCGATTTCTTTCTTCTACCATTCTGCACCAAATACATCGGAATCAGGTCTTACTCCTTATTTGCAGAATTCCAAGAAATTTCGCTCCCTGAGCAGCTCGATACCCTGATTCTCATTCTTCATCATCCACGTCCTCGTCCCCATCATCCCCGTCCCCATCACTGTCGCCACCATTCTCCCCATCCATGTCGTACTTCTTATGCAAGTACGACACGTCGTCCCCCGACAACGCAATCCCAGAAAGAATTGAGCCCATCTTCTCCGGCTTGAAAAAGAATTTCTTCAACGCAGGCCCTTCCTCGTCCTCAGGCTTGGCGTACGGGTTATCCACATACACGAGCATCAAGCCATGGTCCTCAATATTCTCGTTCGTCACGACAACAAAGATGTGCGGCCACCATCCCGCTTCCGCGGCACCGCCGTCTGTGGGGGTGAGGTCTTTGTCCATGGTGGCGTGAGCGGCGACGACATCGGCTAGAGATTTGCCTGCGAAGTCGGCGGTGGGAGTTGCGGGCTTGACGGCTTGGTTTTCCATGGAGTATTCTTCCCACTCGTCTTGCGGGATGTTGCATATTTCCTGCAGGCGCTCCGGGGAGATGCCCGGGACGAGGTTGTAGAGGGCGAATGAGGCGCTGTCGCAACTAGCTTCGTCCAGGATGCTGGTGAGTGGCGGGGTGAAGGGGGGAAGGTCAAGATTGGGAGTGGAGGTCGTGGGCATGTTGGGCAGGGTTTTGATGTTGTTATTTTGTTGTCGTGTAGGAATCAGAATGGGCGGCGGGAAGTTGTTTTGGGTGATGGATGATGGCAAGCTTCCGAGTAGGTAGGCGCGGCACCTTTTCAGCCTCAAGTAGTTGGAGGGTTGAATTTTGTCGAGCAGGGCTGTGCTGAGTATCTGCGATGTTGGGGTCTAAATTATCTGCTGTGATGTTGGGGTCTAAATTACATTGATGACGTCAGAGAGCTTGATGTCTTTCTTTGAAACTACACCGCCTCTCCGTCTCACCTTTAGGGAGTGTCTGCTGGTTTTTCTGTTAGGTAAGTAGGTGGTAGCTGCTGTAGAGCAGTTTAAGCTTACCCTAGTATTGTTGCTGTTGTGGAAAAAGGACGGGGGCTGGTTGGCCCAAGGGTACGCGTACGTAGAGTTGACTAAGCCCAAAGTAGAAAAAGCCTACACCTTCGCTTACCTTTCCTATATTTATCGCAGCGTATGGATTCCTCAACCAACCATCCAAAGTTTCCAAAGGAGCAGACGAAACCAATACGCGGGGTATTAAGGGCGCACTTGTGAAAGGTCTATTTGAAGCCGCCAGGCAAGCATTCATTGAAACAGGTTTTTGGACTAAGGTTGGACAAGCTCGAACTGAGCGGTTTTCTGATCGGCCTAATCTCGTATTCTGTACTACTGGGGCTGTTTCGAGGTCATGCTTACCCCGACAATCGTCTGAACCTATCACGAAGCGGCAGCTAGGGGGAAATCTGAAGAAGAAAGATGAATCCCCGCATTGTTCCGTGATGCACCAAGAGTGCGAAATCGATCCGTCTATCTACGCCACGTTCTGGATGGCAAGCTGTTTGCCATAGTGAACAGCGCCAAGAACGGAAAATTAATAAATCTGTACAATCCAAACATAAGGAAACATCCTGAACACTGCCAGCCCCCACAGATCCTCAATGCGGGGGCCTACTTCGGGGCGTGCGGGAGAAAGCAGAAACACCGACCATCGATGGACTAAGGCCATATCTTCCGTTTTTAGGTAGACTCGGGCACAGAGAAATTGAAGCAGCACTAGGAGATGCCTGCTTTTCGTGCGAAAGGGATATGAAGGTGTCGGAGGCTTTGCTGATGAGACACAGCAGGCAGTAGAGTTCGAATGAAAATTTAATATTAGCGACATGTGAAGGAAGTATGAAAGAAATAGGTATTTTGTTGGGGAATATGCTCGACTCATTGGCAATGATGGAATTCATCACTTCGGTTTCGTAGAGAGGTCACTTGACGTGGGAAAAGACTTGCAGAGAGTTTATCCCTGGATAAATTTCCTTGTTTGGTGTGGCTATGTTTTTCTATAGTAATCAAAGATCGCCTCTAGTCATAATGTAAGCTCGTACTGTCTTTCCGCAATAGTCGATCACTGGCTGTGTAAGCTGATATTATTTGTCCGACATAGTTTCTTCTGATAGTCTGCATTGAGTGAAATGACCATAAGCTGTGTAGCTTAGCAGGATGCCTTTCTCCTCGAGAATTGGAACCGTTTGGTTCGATGGCTATGCTGAACTCGAGACAGCGCTCAAATTTGAGGGACAGGGCGGCTTATTGTTGCATCGTTGTTCATTAGGATGGATATTCTTCCGGTGAAGGGCACCCGGGAACTCCGAAAGGTGAATCAAATGAGTATGATAAAATCAGCCAAGTTGTGTATATAATGCAGTAGACATATCCTCCCATCGAACCTCAGAATACAGATTACCACTTGAACTTCTACATCGATAGCCTTCATATCATTTCTGTTCATTCTTTATTTCTCTATTTTTGGTTGAATTTCAAAGCTGTCCCCAATGAAGCTTATCCATACCGTTGCTCTCGCGGTGACCGCCGCACAAGCGGCCGTGGCTGCCCCCGGAGTGATGGGTGCGGTTGAACAAAGGGATAGCGGGCTTTCCGCAAGAGCTGGACTCACCTTTGTGGTTGAATGTTCACCCTACACCGGAACTGGAGGAAAGAAGCGTAAGGGTGCTGGAGGTAAGAAGCAACTTCCACACTTGACTATCAACTTTGGGCTAATAACCTCCTGTGCAGATACTTGCAACACTATGGTAAGCATCGCATCCACTTAGAAAGTCCATATTATTTCCACAGAATATGACCTGAATATAACGTATCTAGTGCTATGGTATGCAGAACTTGTTCTTGTTCCTATTTAACTTGGTCAGTTTCTAATGTGATATGTGTAGGCACCAACTGCAAGCTCAAGACCAAGACCTTCACCTTCGATGGTGCCAGCAAGAAAACGAAGGACCAACGACGTACCATGGCGGGCTGCAATCCAACTGAGAAGAACAGTACGTGACAGACAACACCGATTCACCAACCAAGTAGGCTGTCCACAATACTGACTTGTTTGAAGTCTGCAAGACAGACAATAGATTCAAGGACAAAGGTCTGACTGATTGTGACGAGTTTCCCTTGGCTGCGACGAAAGAAGCCGATAAAGGGGGCCAGGTCTTCCGTTGCGTGAAGCCTGCCGACAACAGGAGTGAGTCGATATCCTTTGCCCGGGATGATTACTTTTTCCGACTTTTGAAAGGACCAGTGCTGATTCTTTGATTACTTCAAATAGGCCAGGGAGGACAGACCACGACCATGATCAAGCAGTGCAAGGGCAAATACCCCTGTTCCTTCACTTTTAGCTTCAAAGGCGCATCACCTTACAAATATGTACGTTTCACTAGCTGCCTGTTTCTCCTCAACAGAGACTCGTGCCCCACTTATTTCCTCGTCCTATGAACAAATTCTAATTGCGTATCCTATCTGCAGTGCGGCGCAAGCCCTAACTGCAAGGCCGATGATAATCTATTCACCCAGGGCAACAAACCCGTCACGAAGCGCGATGTCGCCATTGAATCCCAAGTTCATGAGGGCGGTTACTTCCAGCTCCGCAGCGGCGCTACTATCTGTGCGTTCCCCCACTATTCCTCCCTTCCCGTGCCGTCTTCACGGCCCTTTACCATCGATGCCCCAATAAATTGCTTTCTGATTTACTAACCTCACCAGACTCTCCCAGCGATCTCGCTATTGGATCTATCGCCGTCCGCAATGCCTACTCGAACGAGACCAACGCCATCAGCGCTGAGGAGGCCGCTCAAATTGAGGCTGATGGCCTGTGGGACGAGGACGAGGAGGACGACGAGGATGACTTTATCGAGGATGAAGTCGTCGCAAAGTTGTAGACTGCTACTTTGAGTAACAAGGATTCATGGGCATAGAAGGCGCTGCATTGCAACGGTGATAAGTTTTAGGATTTTTCGGTCATAGATTTCGTGATTTTTTTAAGGTTTCTTAACACACGTTCGCTACTTTGAAGTTCTAGAATAAATTATTTTTTACCAGAAAGTACACTTCGTACACTCCTCTCGACATCCCATGTCTACCCATCCGACCACTCTTGATACGTACGTGTACACGGGGCGATTCTGTCGATACATGTTTTAAGGCTTTGTTCTGATGCGACTGAATGTCCCACTTCGATGGCTGGTAGAAGAGAAGCTCGCAGTCCGAGTCTGGGTGGCAGACGCGCTTAACCAAAGGAAAATTGAAACAAGTTCTCTTGCGATGCTTTTTGTTTGCGGGTGTAAATCTTGCTGTCTTCGTTCACGTTGATTGTACACGGGGGTGCTGAGGTGGTAGCAATGCTCGTTGCTCGCAGTTTTCGAGTTCTCCACGCTCGGGGCGATGCTGCTGCTTAGACTTACCGTGCGTTCCTCACGTATTGTTGTGCATGTGCTTATAATACTGCGGCTGAACATTATCGCAGATGCAGACGGGTGGCGGGTTGTCGGTGAAGATGTCCCCCCCCCCCCCCCCCGGCTTAGCGAGCTAGAAGTCGAGAGCAAAGCCCTTCTGTGATTGTGGTCGTGCCGAGTTGCCATGACACCGTGGCTTTCCTTGAACCTGGTGAATCGACGTCCTCGCTGACGTTTTGGTGCGCTTATGGAAGATAAGGACAGAATCCGCAGGTTGCGTTGAATAATGTGCGTTGAGGAATGCTTGGCTCCTGTTGCGACCAGGTTTTTTTTTGTTTTTTTTTTTTTTTTTTTTTTTTTTTTTGAAGAGCTAAGACTTATGAGGAGCCAGCGTTAAGCGACCATTTCAAGGACGTGAGCGTGTACGGTAGCGGTGTGAGTGAAGGAGTACAACCGGTCGGTAGTAGAGATCAGCAGGCGAATAGCTATCAGTAGAAGAGGGTATATCATCTAATTAGGTAGTAGGATTGGCCAAACTAGCGAAGATATCAGGCAGCAGCAATGCGGGGTTAATTAGGTTAGGCTACCGTACACGGTGCGGCGTAGCATCAGACTAAGCCTCGCATGGGTATAAGGACACTAAACAGCACTTCCACCAACTTTGATGTCCTCGGACTTTACACCGCTTCGCACCCTTCTGGGATGAAAACAACACATCAAGACCGTGGATATCGTGCAAGTAAAGCACCACACCTTTAATGCTGGAATTCTCTCAGCCAAAGATGAGCCCTCAAACGCAGCACCTTGGGCTCACGCTCTCGGATCTGAACAATGATGTACTGCTCGAGATCTGTGACCACCTCGATGAAGGGGAACGTTGCCACCATATGCGTAATCGTAGAAAATCTATCCCCACGCCGCTCAAGAATCTTTCATCTGTCAACCGCCGATTTCGGGCGCTCCTCCGGCCCAGATTGATGCGCTCCATTGCCGTGGAGATGCCTTTTTGGGAACTCTCCTGGAATGAACAGCCATCACCCAATGGCGGGGAGATAGCACGAAATGCCATCGCTGAGATGATGGTTGACGAAGATCTGACCCGCAGCATCAAAGAATTGCGAGTCAATCTATATGGCAGGGTTAGCGTGGACGACGTTGCATTTGCCAAAAGGTCTCGCCACATTATCAACTTTCTCCGACGTCTCACCAATCTGCAGTTGCTAAGTCTGGATTGGCCTTATGATTATATGCTATCATTGGAGAGTCAGACTACGCTCAAAGCTGAATGCGAAGAAGACCCCTTCGTATGGAAGGATCTCACCACTATTTGTCTCGACTATGGCATGACGTTCCTCCTCGAACACTCTCCTAAATTAGAGCGCCTTGCTTTGTACGACTCTGGAAACACCGAAACTCCCATTTCTCAGCTCAGTTTACCCCTATCCAAAGTGTCTCCTTATATCACCCATCTCGAAGCGCGGGCGAATTGGACTCCAGCTGAAGTCGTTTACTTGGCCGCCACATTTCCTTTCATAACTCATCTGGCCGTTCATCTGTACTTTACTGATTCCACGGAAGGTCTACTCAAAGTGTTGCACAAAACCACTGCCCTTTAGACCTCTCGGATTACCAAACATCCGAGAATCACTGATACAACGACTGAAACCAGCTCGGAGTAGGACTTACTATTGCCCTAGTGCATTTCCTTTGTATATAAGACTATTTCTTTTGTATCTTAGAAGAGACAGTGCAATCAACTCTTATTTCACACTCAGTATTCGATTCTTACTCCGCATCTCCTTCGACACAAAGAGATAGGGAAGGGTTTCAAGGAACTCAAAGTGCTGGCATTACCAACCGTTGCCAGCTTAGACCTAGGCTTCACAGCCGCAAAATGTGGAACGTCATTTAAGGGACCGGGTGGTAGAGCGGTTTGGAAGCTCTATAAGCAGAGAAGACTAGATGCAATGAACAGAGCTGCGGAAATGGCTTTTACGGCTTGTGAGGCATTAGTGGAGTGTTGGTTAGGCGAAGACAACGTTGCGAGGATGATGGACAGAAAGCAAGAACACACGAAAGCATATACGCATATGTATTCTACCTTGTACAGCTTCCCAGTGTCGGTGGCTCTACCTGAAAACGGAGCTGGGGAAAATAATGATGAAGGAGACTCCGACGACGACGGCATTCGAAATCTGGCCGAGTCAGCCAAAACGAACCCTTGGCAGTGGTCCAGGCGTGACGGTGAGGAAAGGGACTTTGTTGGAAGAAACTGGCGTATAATGTCTATGGACGATTGATAATATATAGAACTATAGAATAAATCTTTTGTACTACTAGGACGTCTGGCAGGTTTCGAATATCCACTACAACTGTACCAGTTGCGGGGAGCGTCCGGTAGGAAAATTCACCCTGCGTTCAATTTAACCTTCATTACCTATGTATCGTGACGACCACTGATAGAGGGCACCAGTCGCTCCTTGTTAACCTCTTAGGTACACGTACTTGATAGTTTGTCTGCTGGTATGTTTGTGGAACAGAGGCCAGTTTCTTTAGTGATACTTTAATGGTAGTGGCAACAGCAATATCAGCGGGGTTCATGAATAGATATTAAATAAACCGATTCTATAACGGCTATAGAAGAAAAAGGGGCTCTCTGCTGAGAAATGATTCTGAGCGTTGAGCTGCTAACTGTCCATAACTAAGGAGATAGGAGACTACAGAACGGCTGTCCTTATATATCTACTTTTTTTTGCCTCCTAAGGCAGGGCGCTTAGTGCGCTCAGTACTGAGCATTATCACGTCCCTATCCTAACCTGGTGTGCTTAGTGTCGATCTGCTGGCATTACCGTGTTGGTACATTCCCCCTTTTTAAACTCTTGTTCTGGTCTTTACTTTTTTTTCCCCAGTACCACTTTTTTTATTTATCCCAGGGGCGTATTGGAATCTTAGCTGGGACTTAAACGTGCCAAGGCGCTTAAGCTACAGGTCAACAGGTAGGCCGGTAAGGTCGCATGTGTCATTGTCGTTGTTGAGAGAAATGCGGGACCTTAAATGGCAAAGCGGTATTGTTGCCGATGAAATCGTTCACGATGGTAAGTGCATAGAATGCCGGTCGTGCATCAGTGGTATTCCAGGGCGCATAGCCAAATCCCGTCCTACTTTGCATTTCCCTCCTTTTAATGTTCATGTGCATGGAATACAGCATCGCGTCGACGGTCCATCGCGGACTTCCGAATGGGGCTTGTACGCTCCATTTTAGTTCTGGGGCTACTACACTGCCAAATTCACCAAGCACAAAGTCTATACTTTTGTGGTAATCCCAGAGATACGATATTTCTGGTTGGAAGCGATTGAGAGAGGAGACGGTATGCCTGTGTTTTATGAGTAGCGGTGTCACTCTCTCTACTGTTAGAGGTTATATCGCAGCCATTTCATGCGACATACTATAACTTTGTCACCAAAGACATTCTTGATGGCGACGATGGCATGCCGCCTCACCCGATGCAGCCGCATCCTTACGGCAAACCAACATATTCGATCCTATTACGCGAGCATCCAATACTAACCCCACAGGATCCAGAACAAATGCCCCATAATAATTGGGATGATACTCAGCTCTCAATCCAGGTTTCCCATTATCCTTTCCACCCGCCTTAATCGCCTTCTCATGAAACTTATCTACTGCCGCATGGTTCTTCGCCTTGAAGGCCAGATGGAATCCGCTCCCATTCGTAGCATCCTCCCTCGCGGTGATCCAGAAGTGTGGTTCGTATCTGCTAGGGCCGAGACCGACAGCCTGGCCGGGAAATTCCATCTGTTTGGAGTAGCCAATTGGAGAGAGTGCGGCGAGGTACCAGTTTATAATTTCTTCGAATTGAGAGGGGCGAACGGGGAAACCAAAGTGGTCCACAGTCATTTTTATGCTGCAATTAAGGATTGGGTCTTCGACAGAGAATTAAAAGTGAAGATTGGACAAGAGGATGGCGAAGAGAACGAGAGAATTTCTTCAACCCTTTTTATATCATTGGGAGCTGATTGGGATACGAGCGGGGTCGTAAGCCAAGGCGACCAGGGCGCCGAAGCTGAATGACACACAGGCGCGGTATCAGCTAATTTCGTGGGGGGTTTTTAGGTCATAACATCTAAAGAGCTTTAATTGGGAGCTTCGTATAAAGCGATGACGGAAATCGGGGATTAAAATTTGCGCACTGGTTCTTTTCGCGCCCTCACGTTCCTAATCTACCAGTATGTATTGCATACTGGTGTCCTTGTTACGTCATTAGCATTTGAGCGTGAACGCGGGGTAATCCAAAAGCACTAAAAGCATTTGAAATACTATCCTTCATGTATATAAGCGCCGCTCTTTTCATTGCTTATCAATCAACTCCTTCCTCGTCTCCCCTGCCCACTGTCTACCCGCCTGGGCCTCGAATCACCACCCCATAACTACCTCTCTACATCACATTCTTTTAACAGCAACGTTGGAGTAAAAGGGCTTTGTCAAATTAGAAAATCGGCTTCGGGAGCCAGGTCCTCCGACAATTAGAATTCCTTTTTTCTTCGCCTTCAACAGCTGGTCTTCGGTCGGTTTGACACCATGGAGCAGCAGCAAGGAGGCCTTCTCTGCTGAACCACACTCAATAACGATATCCAAAGATATCGGTTTCTTGGCGTTAAGAGAGCTCAAAGTTTCACCGCCAAAGTCTTTTTGGCCGACTAAGGTGAGGTACTCATTACTTTTTGCTGCTGCAGCTACGTGGTAGATGGTGTCTCCATCAAGGTTTCTACGGGATGAGAGTGCAGCCATTGGAATCTTCGGTAATATGAAGGTAAAACCGTCAGAGAAGTTGCAGTAGATAGACCATGTGAGTGCCTCAATGTAGAAATCCGTTCGCAGACTACTTAGGTCTGTGTGTCGGATCTGGCTAAGCCTTTGAAAAGCTTTCTCGTCGGCTTCGACTAGAGCCGTTGCAATAGCAACCTTCCTTTCCGATTTTTCCACAATAGCCCGTAGCAAGGGTGCACAGCGCATGTTAACATACTCCATGGCGCCCACCACGCGTGCGCAGCCTGCACTACCGTTACCTTCTTCGGCCTTGAAGAGTTGCCCGAGTAATAGGCAAACTGCCCCAACTGAACCGCTTTCTACAGCCAGGAGTAGTGGTGTTCGCGAAGAACTACCTCGGGAACCTGGATCCAAATTTAGGGTCAGTAGACCCACTCCAGAAGTCTGTTATTGCCTGCTGAGGCGGCCTTGTGGTAGAGAGCGCGCAATGTTTGGTCTAGGGCATGGATATTAGCACCTCGCAAAACCATGGCTTGCGCTAAATCGAGATACTTCTGCTCTTTCAGACTGAACGGCGTGGTCTGCAAACCGGTCAAAGCGAGAAGCGGTGTTTCGCCGTTGCGGTTCCGAACTTCAAGGTTCACTTCATTTTGAACCAGATATCGAGAAAGGTCCGGCTCTTGGGTGGAGATCAGGAGATGCAAGAGCGGATCTAAAAATTCTTCCATTAGCACCTTCGATAACGCGATAACATTGTCGACAAAAGTCTTTGCAAGCTTGAGATGCTTTCGAATGGCTGCGTGTATGGTCGCCTCGTCGGTATCCAGCCAGAGGCGGATCATTGATGGGATAACGCTCTCCTGGCTTAATCGAATTGCTTCGGGTATGAGGGTCCGGTATACATCGTCGTTCGTAAAGGTCGTCTTCAAGTATTCTTCGATGGGCTCCGAGGCTAACGCCACCAATTTCAGAAAAGATCCCTCCAGATCCGTCTTACTGAGCATCTTCATCAGGAGAAGGGTAATTTGGATATTGGCTGACTCAATTGCCTGATTGAGACAATCCAGTTTCTCATTTATGTGCGAACGAAGCAGTGATAGCTTATCCTGATAGCGTGAAAGAAGCTCTACCCCCTCCCCAGTATATGAATCCATCACCGCAAGGTGAAATGGTGAAGGCTCCGCCATTTAACTCAGAGGACGTCGCCTTGACCGGCGTTGCTGGATTCCGCGGAGCGTGAATCGTGGAGACGGTCCAGGCGAAGCTCATCCGCACACTTGCCCGAGAGAGAAGGGGCAGGCGCAAGTTGTTCGAGAACGCGTTGACTGGCTCCTCGTCTGGTTGCTGCTGTATTTTGACTGGATTTAAATGACTCACTTCTGGATGGCGAGGCAGGCCGCGTCGGATAGATTTAGTATACAACGCTTCTTAGCGCTGAGGAGACTGAAGTGGAAGCGAAGGAATGTGGCTTGCATCACGGTTTCAGCTGTGGCTCGTGGCTTGCATCACGGATCGTTGATTCGGCATTGTTACGCGACGGCTTGGTCCTTCGGTGGGCATCATCTTTACTTTTATTTTTACTGCGGCCGCCCTCAAAAAGCCGGCGCAAACCGTGATTGCTCAATCCGTTGTTCTGGAGTCTCCTTCCCTTTCATTACCGCCTTATCAAAAGCCATCGTGAGCTGTGAAGACTAGCAATATGCAGACTAGCAAGAGAAGTATCCGCCTCCATGGTATTAGCAATGAAACCCGTTCCGAGGACATAGCGCAAAGCGCAGCGGACTATTTAAAGGTCGGTCAAGGGCTCAAAGCATCGGTCTCAGGATTCTTTCGTCGCTCCCCGGCGCCTGAGGCGACAGGTGCAGTGCTAGGACTCAGTTTGGCTCCACAGTCAAATTACCAAACAGCTACCATCACCTACGCGAAAGAGAAGCACAAGAATAATGCGTATAATAATGCCCGCAAGATTCTGGAGCGTGCAAGGTCGGGTCCTAGCCCCGATGATAAATTTGACGGAATGACCGTACTGTACTCCTGCCCCGACTCACTGCCGGACACAGAGTACGCATACCTGAGATGAATTTACATTCGGCTCGAGTTAACTGTTATGACTTAGTATCTGTGCAGTTCATGGGCTCAATGGCAACGCCTTGGATACCTGGATGGGCGACAGCAAGATGTGGCTGCGCGATTATCTGCCAGACCATCTCGCATTCCGGCACAGCCGAATAATGACCTACGGATATAATTCAAGTCTGCTTGATCGTGGAAGTATAGACATGCGTTTGAGCAATATTGCCGATAGTATGCTGCTTGCGCTCGGCAATCTCAGGTCGTCCGCGGAGGAACAATCTCGACCGGTGATCTTCATTTGCCACTCCATGGGTGGAATCGTGGCACGTCTAGCGATGACCCGATATCACAAAAACCGTCAAAAGTTCGAGCAGGTTCAACTTGGCCGCTGCGGCTTGCTCTTCTTGAGTACCCCGAACCTTGGGTCAATGGCGGCGAATTGGTCCAACTTCACGATAGCTCTGGCAGAAGCATTTGTAGGCGTGCGATCAAACTTGCTTGATAATCTCAAGGCTCTCAATCCTACCATGGTTGACAATGTGGATGACTGGGCCTCAATGAGCAGTCCTCCTATTGTTCGGTGCTTTTGCGAATCCTTGAGAACAGGATCCCATCAGGTATGTCACTCTAAGCCATACACGATGGCACTAACGCCTCACAGGTCGTCACTGAATCCTCAGCCGGCTTTCTCACGGACACGGCTTTCCGGCTCCCAGATACGGATCATCACACGGTTTGCAAATTCGATACGGACACATGCCAAGCCTTTGTTATTGTGATGGGTGCTCTTTGTGCGATGCGCAACCAACTTCTTCGTTTTGAGACTCCGGTGCCACCGATAAATGTATAGTTATATCTCTTTTCAATAGGATCGTTCTTATGTCACATCCAGTGTGCTTCTAACGAGTTGAACCCATTGGTATGCAGGTCTACCAACTCGGTGTTCCATACATCAGCGCGCCATCGTATCCGCTCATTCAACCGCAGCTCTTCGATAACGGATTTCGCAAATTGAGGGCGAACTTTGTGGAGCGTAGTAGAATTCTATATAAGACTTTCGATATCAACCTCGACAATGCCAACAAAAAACCTAGCCTTGTGCTTACGGGAATGGCTGGATCAGGGTTTGTATTTCTACTTTTCATCCTGGATGGCTTTGCTAACCGGGTGTAGAAAGACCGAATTACTCTTAAAAATGGCTACCGAAGAATCTCGACGGAACGTTTTCGTTTTGTCTGCTTCAAATGTCAAAACTCTCTGGCACAAACTCGAAGAATACGCGTGTATCATCGGACACGACTTGATCGTCGGACGATTCCCTTATGCCGACTTGCACGAAAGATGGACGTCGTATTCGACAGATTCAACGAAAAATGCTTTTGTACTGGATCGCTAATGAAAAAAGCAGATCTCTCCTCATTCTCGATGACGTAGAGACGAACGAAGATTTGGAGGAGATACTTATGGAGCTACCTGGTACGGCCCAGATTGCGATGTCGACAAGGAGCCCGACCGTCTCAAGGACGCTGATGCAGAAGAAATCATGCATGCAAATTAATGTGCCGGTATTGGAAGTAGAAGAAGCAGTAAAACTTATCACCGACTTACTAACCCTGACCCTAATCACCATCACTCCGGAGCAGAAGCTCGCGCTGGTTTGCGCTCTGAAGAAACATCCATTTGCTCTATGCGCAGCCTCAGTGTATCTTCCTCACCTCAGGCGGTTTTTGGGGCAAACAACATCGAGTACCCTGGTAAACAGATTCCTTGAGTTACTCAACGAAGATGCGGTTGAAGCACGGAAGCGATTCTTTGATTTTGATATCCGCCCAGACCTATCGATATCGAAGCTGTTTGAAAGTACTCTCACGCGTATCGGAAGACCTATCACTGGGGTTCAGAAAAACTACTCAATACCTCCACTAATCCAAATTTGCGCTTTCCTATCTGATGAAGACTGCTTTCTGGCATTCGCGCTTTTTTTCGACGTTCTAACGCAGTTAGAGCCTTGCAGTATCCCGGAGAAACTCCGGCCTTTTCGCAAGGGCCTGATGAGCGAGGAAGCGACAGTAACAAAAGCTTTGGAGTCATCTCTGTTCATTGAAATTGATGGGATCATGTACATTCCAAATTTATGGCGGGAATGTATCATCCTCAATACATGCGACGTGAACGAGAGGAGCGAGTGGCTGGAGCAGATCCTCAAGACATGTTACTTCTATTTCGAAGAAAGCAAAGACGGTGGGCGGTTGGCAGCTTATGTTGAGAATTGCAACCGCATTATGGGAAGGCATAGGATTCTTCATTCGGACCTGAACCTTCAGGGGGATCAACGCGAATGGTTCAAGAGCGCCATATCTTCGCCAGCGACGAGGAACATCGGGATAACGTCAGAGAATGCTGATGGCGCCAAAGAAGAATCCTAGTCCTATTCCATGGAAGTAATGACGGTGCGTACCGCGTATTTCAGGGTTTGGCGAGTTCTAAACCGAGTTGGCCGTCGAAGAAGGTGGAGTGATTGATGACTAGCTACTGCGTGATTGGCGCTAGGAAGAATATGGATCGTGGCTTCTGCGATCAGCTTGAGCGGAGTGAGCTACAAAGTGACTTGACCTAAGTGTCCTGAGAGATCATGGAAAGTCGCAAATTTTCTCCCCTCAGCCCGAATCTTGTCAGCTTTTCTTTTCGAAGTTCGAACATCGAAATCACGTGATACACATAGGATGAACTTAAACAAATGCAATGTTCTCTCTCTCAGAGCTTTGGCTGCGGCGTGGCTCTCGTCATTTCAAAGCAACGGAAAGAATCTGCTGAGATGTCCGGTACTCGGACGAAGGTGACATTAAGGCTATGTGGACTGGTGGCCCGTATTGTCTCAACACTTGAGAGCGAGATCTGATGTTAGCTAAAAAGTACTTTTCTGGCATATGCGCAGTTCTAAGCATGCGGTCTTAATGTAGGGATGTCCTTATAAACGATTCGATATTTAGTTATACTAGATTTATCCGCGACTATCTGCATCGACAGTAAGACGCGTACGTTATATAATTGGCACCCTAGCTTTCTCCCGCAGTACTGCACATTATTATGTGCGTAAAGAGGGCATAAACCTTCCTAGAATTTACTCCACTGAACTTAATAAAGTACGGGTTCTATTATCGTTTACTATGATAGGTTATAGCTCCCCTAGAATGCGAATAGGTTTTTGATACCCTATCACTCCGTTGGGCGGACCAGGACTTAGCCACCTCAGGCCTACGCTGCTGACGCAGTGTGGTATGGATAGAGAAGATAACATCTATATATGTGACTTTCCCATTAATTAGAGGGACATTAAGTAAACTAATACCTCTTTTAGCTAAGATATTGCGAGGAGTGAGGAGTTTTGGTGTTTGGACACGGAAGTGTAGTTACTGAATAAGGATAGTATCTGGGGTGAGAGAAAATATAACATTGGTTTGGGAATTATTGCGGAACGATGATTGGCGAATCTTGTAGTTCTAGGTACCACTTATCGTCTGGAATGATATTGATAAGAGAGAATGAGTTAAGCTAGTCCTCTACTGTATTTCTGGCACTGGCATCGCCATAGCCCGCCTAATTCAAGACAGCTTTGGAAACCTAGGACCCCTCCCTTAACCTCCCCGAGATACGGGTATTTCCTTCTCTTTGCCTTTATTTGTTAACTTCGATCGTGACGGGGCGGGGATCCAGGCAGTCGGCTCGGGCGCTAAGTCTGGAGCTTTCAGTTTCGTACCTCCTATCTCCGTTGTATCATGCTGGGAGTGCGACCCGGTTTCCTTAGCGTGCGGTCTCCAATCAGTACCCATTGAAAACGCCCTCCATCTTGAACTATTCTCTGCTCTAGCCCTTCTTTTTTCTACTAGTTGCATTGCGCATTCTTGTAGAGACTCCACGTTTTCTCGCTTCGCCACCCAGCGACGAAAATCATTGTCTATTAAGGCGAGTGTTTGATCCCCTGACAACGAGTGTGGTTTCCGAGGTTTCCATTCATCCCACGCAATGAATTCGCTGTCCCTGTCGTTACTGAATCTCCAGAAGGGGAAGCCACGGCGACGAATTTCTTCGACATCGGCTTGATATTCCAGGTTGAGCATTCTGTTAAAAGTATCTTGTATCCTCGTTGAAAGGGTGGGCAGGTGTGGATGAAGAGAAATGTTGACAATAGAGGCAACGTTTTTAGAACCGAATATAGTTTCAATCTCCTCGACGCCATCAAGAATGCGGTTACGCAGCCCCTTTCCTAACCTGATATTCCCTATACTAAGTTCTTTGAAGAATGGTAATCTTGCCACCGCTGCCCTAGCAACCTGCCAGGGTTCTAGAAGCAGGGTGCTTGAGCCAGATTCTGGTGTATAATTCTCCGGCCTTGGAGCAATCCGCCGATCGGTGGGGGGTATATCAACGACTGCAAACCGATCCCTAGACCGCAGTACGAAGTCTAACTCCGGTTTCTCACCCCTCGAAGCCAATACTCTGGTTACGCTGTATAAGAGTAAGTGGTGCGCTTTGGTTCCCAACGGCGTTTCAGAATTTATAGTTCCGTACAAGGGACTGGGGAACGAACATTACCGGTGTTACACAGTCTAGTAGTCCCTCTCTTAGTGTTTCCTTGAACAGTGTCTCGAATGCGTTACTCACGACCCTTCCACTGTATCTCGGTCTGCCTATCAATTTTCGCTGTCCGAGAACGGACCTGCAGATCTCCTTAAAAGTCCGCAGGCACTCTTGCATGGACATACGGAGTTGGCATAGCATGATAGCTATCCATCTGTTAAGACTTCGTTGTTAGCCCTGTGAGGTAGTTCTTTCAGGAGAAACATACGCGGCTGTGTCGAATCCGCACATCACGTCAAAGTAATGGCATGGCAGGAAGGCGCTACTGCCTTTTGCATGACGTGACTTATCCACCAATTTTTCTGTCTCTTCTTTCTCTTCTGTCATAAAACCGTTCTTTGGGACCCCACGAAGCTCGGCCTGACTTCTCTCTTCCCGACCTATGATTCCCATTAGTTCATTCAATACCAAGAGTGTCCAGTATCCTCGGACGCCGCCGCCAACTGCAGAATTATTAGCGATAGCGTTTAAAAGTACTGCAGCAACAATTTACGACAGCAGAAGCGTACCAAGATGCAGCAAATTGCCTTTCCCCCAAGGGTCTTGGGATATATCGCTCTCGTTATTCAGAGGCGATGAAGTGGCCTGCGATCCAATATCGCCCGGAGGCATGGCTGTATGAGATGCACTAGGTGAGCCAGAGGTGTCGACTACTTCACAACCATTCAGCTCCCGAAGTGGATCAAATAGCTCTTTCAAGTTTGAGTCACTATTTTCAGACGCTCGCAGTGTGTCCGCAACGATCTTTTGTAGGTCCGGTGACAAAGGTTCTTCGGGCCGTCTCGCTTGATATACAGTAGCCTGCAACTCGCTCAGGAACTCCGCCTGCAATTCGGGTTGATCCGCAAAAGCGAGGTGCATCCCGCGCCTGAGGTTTCGTTCAAGCTCTGAATTCAGCGATGGCTCATACATTCTTCTAAGGATTTTGTTCAAGCGCAGTGTGCAACACCCCTCGACGTAGGGGCTAAGAGTAGACACGGCCAGTAACTCTTGCAAGAGGCGTCGCGCATGTCCGTAGTCTTTACGCGCAATGCAGGCATCAGCAGTAGCTACCGTCAGGTATACATGATCTAAGCGGCGCGAATCGGAGGGGATTAGCTTCAGACAGTCGATGCCGAGTCGATAGGCTTCTTCTGGTCTTTCTCGAAGGTTGCAATTCTTGACTAATTCGGCGCAGATGCTTCCGTAAGCGAAACTACCTTTTTCAAACCCATTCAAAGCAGACTGGAACAAGCGATATGATTGCCCAAGAAGCTTACACCGACTGAGGTCGATACCAATAGGAGCAAGTAGGCGAGGAGGAAGAAGGTAGCAGAGCTTGGTAGTGTCGGCGTGCTCTGGGAACACTAACGCACGAGCTACAGTTTCTATAGCAAGGTTTTTGGGGTCTCCCATTACCCTTGCCCACCAGTTTCGACAGAATTCGTAGCTACTGTGTAACTCCGGCACATATCGTAACCGGGAGATGGTGAACCCTAATAATGGTAGGAGAAACATCTCGTCCTCGACATCGCATCCTCTAGTGAGGGTCCAGTGGTCACTCTCGCTCAGTTGACGTCCTGAGTGAAGAACGTCCTTGAGAGTTGATAGGATTAATAGGTATTGGCGTGCAGATCGCCAAGATGATACCCGGTCTCGGGGCACAGTGAGCCCAAGGTAGTCGATCGTAAATCCGAGATTTGTTAGGTGGAAAGTGAGCACCATCGTTGTAACCCACGGCAACCCAGATGTTACCGGTCCGACTGACAAAAGCGGCAACAAAATACTGGCAATCAGGTCCTGATAGTGAAAGGACTCCGATTCCCAGAAAATATCGGCATAGGGATGAGGAAGCGCTTCAGCGACCAGCCTCACCAAACATTCTTGAGTGCTCCGAAGTAGCCGGTCGTTCGCTGCAAGAAGCTCCCACGATCCCTGCCGTAGTTGCTCGTCGATACCAAGAAAAAGTACCCCATCGTGAAGGCTCACCAACAGGCGATTCCTCACCCTTAGTGCCTCGAGCTCTTCACCAAGCCAATATCGTTGAGCTTCCGCGTGTTGGGGTACTGGTTGGATCTTTAGACCATGGATGCTGTTCTGGTACACGTCCACAAGGGCCGGGAAGAGCCCATTGAGCGCAACGGCGAGACCCAAATCCTCAGCCTGAGCTGAAGCAAGCCAACCTCCCTCTGCAGTCCACCTAGGACGCCTTATATATGGCTGCACGAACAGATAGGCTGGGATAGTTGTGCTTGGGGTCACAGCGAGGAGCGAAACAAGCAAATACGCACTGCTGCTTAGTGAAACACCGCCGACGGTAATATCGCACCATCGGATTGGCTCCTCCATCTTAGAAATAGTAAAGTCTAACGGCCCGACGACTGAAGTCGCATTTAAGGTATTAACTATTGAGAGTGTCGACGTGTGCTCCCCGCCTTAGTGCCCCCGCTTAAGTGTCTTCCGTCTTTTCTAGCGCTTGCTAGTGTTTCTAGAGGGTTTGTCTCAACCGCCGATGCCAAGGAATGTAATGTACCGTATAATTTGTTAGTGTAATACGCTAAACGGTAACGTAACCTAACATAATATTGCATCGCACACAAATATCCACCTACCTTTTTACACCTACCTACACCTACTACACCTACTACTACTACTACTACCTACGTATATTAATCTTTACCTAGGACTACGACTAATTTATTAATTTATATTAATATAATTAAGCTGCTATATAAATTATTAATAGAGTTAATTACTACTAATAATAGGCTTAAAATATGCGTTAAATTTATTAAAATACGCATTACCTTTATAAATTTGCATTAATATAATTAAGCTGCTATTGTAAGGGGGCGAGGTTAATAGGTCCAAACAAGTAAGATTCGACGTAAGGGCTATGTAGGTGGAGGAGGGCAGCCCATATGAGGCTGCCCGGGGGCCGGAACATTATTAATCCGGCTCCGGCTAAGGTAACTCTAGTAACTCCGTATGTAACTCTATCACACTCCCCCCCCCCTCTTTAAGACCTTATCCGTAAGGTAATTATGTACAATAGGAAGGCCTAATTATCAGACTATCTAAAAACTAAAAAAATTAAGCCAAAATCAACGCTTTTAGATACAAAAACCATCCAAAATTAACCTCTAATTCTTCTAAAACATCTAAATCTTGTCCTTATAGTCACCCTTTAGGTTACCGTATTAATAATATTTAGCAGATATCACCTATATAGCTAAGTTCGTTAGACAGGGCCTTTTTACTAGCAAATTAGGCCTAATTAGTAAACTCCTAGTAACTCTAGAAATCCGTTAGTAGTCGTAGTCGTCCTTAGGGTAATCATCGTTAAAATCGTCGTTAATTTCGTCGTTAGCTTGCTTATCGTCATTAACCTACTTATCGCCCTACCTATAGGCGTCCTTGTCGTCGTTAATACAGAGAGGTAAAAGCTCTTAATTCTTATCGTCGTTATCGTTATAGAGCTCTTCCTAAGAAGGTTTGTTAACATCTTTCTCTATACTATTTTTGCTAGGAGACGATAGCTTAGGGCCGTAATATTAACCTAAGGTACACTTCTATAGTAGAGAGGGCGCTAGCGGAGTACTATTAAAGCTATAGTTGTAGTATTATTATAGACGTAGCTTCTAAAGGTATAGGGCTTTCTTAGGTAGGGTATAGGGCGTGGAGTAGTCGCGCAGAGGGCCTAAGGAGTAGGTTAGTAGACGGCGTGGCACGTACGGACTAGACTAAATTACTAGGCGTTAAGGCACGAAGGATTCGCTAGCAACATGCTCGCGCATTAGTCTACTATTAATTTCCCTAGTAAACTAATACTTATAGGTAGGGCTAAAGCGATTTAGGCGAACAGCTAGTGCTAAGGCTCCCTTAAGTAGGGTGTAGGGCGTTAAGTAGTCGCGGAGACGCCTATCTAAAAGCCGCCTGTCTAAGAGCCGCCTATCTAAATCTAAGGGCTTATCCTTAATTAACAGAGACCTTGTACGCATTAATTTATAGGTATTTTTATTAGGCAACTAATGCTAACGTAGGTTTTAGAGCTCCTCTCGTAGCAACGCGTTCTTAGCTTCTAGTTGCCCTACGCGTAGGGCTAGGTAGGCCCTACTATAGCTAGATAGTAATAATGCGGTAGATATAGCGTTTATTAGAGGGGTCCTTCCGCAGGCAAAATTAATAAGTTTTTGTAAACTCTCTATACTCTAGGTAATCGCTAGGTAGGCGCGTAAGGGCAGGGTACGCGGGCTAGGGCGCAAGGGCGGAGAGCATAAAGAGAGAAGGTGTAAGTCTTAATAGCTTTCTAGTTGTAGCGTTCGTTAGAAAGGGCCGTTTTATACTATAAAAAGCCTTTATAGGTAAATACTTCGTGCTCTTAATTATCAGGTGTATAACTAGCTAATCGTGAGCAAACGGAGCTGCTAGCGTCCTAATTTAACGGGATATTAATAGGTAGTTGTGTTCGTCGGACAGGGCCCTTTTACTAGTAAAATTAGGTAAATTAATAAACTATTTAGGGTCCTAGTAATCGCCAATTGTTAATTATCTGTTAATTAATTAATTTCGTAATTTCCTTTAATTGCGCTCAATTACACGCGTTTATTAGGGAGGGCTAATTTATATAGCAAATCGCCTAGGATTTCGAAATCCAGTTACCCTTATTAATTAATATTAATTTATTAATTGTCGCGACTTTAATAAAACCTAGGTAGAGTAATAACTAGTTTAGTTGTCACTGCTTATAGAAGGACCAGCGCACTACTTGTCCTACTCACAGTAAGGACGTTACCAGAAATCAAACATCCAGCTTTTCTTATTTTGTTGTTTAGTAGTAAGCTTAACTTTAAAACTATTATCTAGTAATAAGCTAACGTCGCTCTTAATTAGCGTAACGCTCACTAAGCTATAATAGCTCTTATTAGTAGCCTTTTATTATTAGCTCGTCTTAGCGTTTAGTATTTTTAATAGAGCTTTTTCTTCCTAGGTGTAGCTTCAACCACCTATTATAGTATAGGTGGTTTTTTTTAGTTAGTAGCAAAGACGTTTAATTAATAAAACCTAGCTTCCGTTATTTACAGGTCAAGCTAACTAACCTTTCTATAGTGTTAATCTGCTCGTATAGCTACGCCTACCGCTCGCGCAATAATATCCACTCCTAGGTATCTATAATCCGCTCGCATAGTAGTAATTACTAGCAAACTCAGGACTCCGCGTCCTAGCCCAGCACCTCACTCAGCTGCCGCCCGCGTATAAATCCAGTCTACTAATCAAGCTAGGTCCCCGCAGGTCTACCCACTCCCCACAGCCTTCCAGTAAACCTCTAACGGATCAAGCGCACTCCCCACCGTAGAAATCTGCTAGGTAATTGCTAGTAAAATCCTGCAGCTATAGGGACGTTAAATAGTATAAGGGGGCGAGGTTAATAGGTCTAAACAAGTGAGATTCGACGTAAGGGCTATGTAGGTGGAGGAGGGCAGCCCATATAAGGCTGCCCAGGGGCCGGAACATCGTTGATCCGGCTCCGGCTAGGGTAACTCCGGTAACTCCGTATGTGACTCCATCACACTATACAAATTATTAGCAGAGTTAATTGCTATCTCTTATAGACATAAAAATCGCGTTAAATTTTAGAATTATCTATAGGCTGCAGATAGCTACTCTAT
Source organism: Periconia macrospinosa (assembly GCA_003073855.1). Taxonomy (NCBI): domain Eukaryota; kingdom Fungi; phylum Ascomycota; class Dothideomycetes; order Pleosporales; family Periconiaceae; genus Periconia; species Periconia macrospinosa. The sequence goes on from KZ805475.1 coordinate 60,954, forward strand.
AATTATAAGTGCTTATAAATATTAGAAATACGTGACAGCTTACTAAAAATCAATAACATGTTTCATATATTGAATACTTGTAATGATCCTCCTTAGCATCGGCGGTTGAGACACACCCTTTCTAGATACGAGGTCCGCATGGGAGCTACTTAAGGCCACTGCTATGAGTCAGCATCTCCTTTCCTCCATCAATCGTATGCTTGCCAACCCCACCAACTGCTCTTCGAGCAGATGACACCGCCCCAGCTAAGATCTAGTAACCCTATCTCTACCCTGCCCATGTCATACTTGGATCACAATGGAAGGCCCATCGGACTGCAGGCTACCGCATTGAGACACAAAGAGGATATTCTCCTTCAATTCTTAAGCGCTTACGAAGCTTCATTCGCGCCGAGACAAGCGCCTTCTGCATTCATCGTTGCATCAGATGCTCACACAAATGAGCGTCATGTCAACTTTGATGCACTAGATTAAGCCACGTTCAATAGGAACGTGTGAGCATTTTCAGATGCGGATGGAACGGAACTCGGCTAAAAATCTATCGAATCTGATTCATCAAGCGAGACGTGCTGCTCTTGTATGGAACGGACAAGCCCCGTTGATGTCCTCGTAGAAGTGACCAGGACTCGCACCGGAACAAAGTTTAGACACGGGCCAACGATTTCTGTAACGCTAGGAATGCCGCCGTTTCCAGCTACCAGATTTCCGTAGACTACATCCTGTTCTCCAGTGATTTGACAAAGCACCTTCGCCCAGGCAACATTGATAAGTGAAGCTATGGTGAGATTTGTTGGCGGTGTAGGCATACCAATGACACGTTCAACTTGAATTTTACGAGGATCAGCATCTCCCTGCACTTTCTGACATAATTGTGAGGTAATGTCGGTCACGTGCGATCCTTTAAGCAGCCTCTCATACGCAAAAATAACCGCAACGCTAAGGAATCAAAACTAAAACTCCGCCTAGGGAATACAACATCATAAACGCGATAGTTATATCTAAGTAATACATTTTTACGTACAATACTACATAGTATTAATATTTAATTCTTATAATTTCAATACGAGCGATAGTAAAAGGTACTATTTTATATATAGAAAATAATAGTGCTTTGCATTTTAGGTGGCGTAGCACTCAGGCCTCATATTACGGTTATTTTTGCGTATGAGAGGCAGCTTACGCCAGTAACCCGCCGATGTGGATTGCCGATCCTTGGCATGTATGTTGAACAGCCAGGAACAGAAGGCAGAGACTGCTGTTGGTAGATGGATATGAGCGTCCTCACAATCATCGGAATACAAATGCCATCGTATTGGGCATGATAGAGACGAAACACCAGGCGATATTCCTTATCGCTATTGCATGCGAGCATAATCTTAGTGGGGAGTGCCGAAGGCGGTGATTGTTCGCGATCTTGCATGCACATTGCACTTAAGCCGTCCTCAAGGGACTTGTCAAACTCCGCTTTAGTGAGGGTAGATCCAAATCACCTCGTACCACCTGCCATAATCGGTCTTCAAGAAAGGCAAAAAAATGTTCGAAGAATAGGGAGATGCTGTAGAAGAGCGTCGCAACTCTGCCTAAAAGCGGAACTTGACAGTAGTACTGAAGTCAACAAAGATGTAATAATAAGCCGCGCTCGCTTGCATGGGCCGCTCGCTTGTAAACTACGTTATACGTTTCTCAAAGCAGAGGTCCCTGCATTAAACCTAGCCGAATGCTATCGTTTAACACCAGCGACTACTCGCTATTCGGCACGGACTTAGGAGATCTTTCGCTTCTTTTTACATCTTAACACCGTGCACAGGGGCGACCACGAAGACATATACGCATTCAAATGTAGGCATAACATTTCCAAGATATTCTCGCTCGCAATCGCTCGCAACATCTCCCAAACCGGTCCAAAAGTACATACCTCAAAATCGACATATTGCATTCACCCAAATGTCACAATCATACGTCCAAGGCTATTCTTCTTCTACGGTGTCCAACCACCAGACTCGTACAGCGCAATCGGATGCCGCTTTTCTCCTTCCCCATATCAAGCCAACTGACAAGATCCTCGATGTCGGTTGCGGTCCAGGCTCCATTACTGTAGGATTTGCCCAGTATGCCAGCCAAGGAACCACAATCGGCGTCGACATCTCCGACGCAGTTTTGAAAAAGGCAAAAGCATTGGCCGCAGACGCCAATGTACCAGGGGAGGGTCCTGGCTCTGTCCATTTCGACCAAGGTGACGTTCTTCTGGGGCTCTCATATCCTGACAACCATTTCGACATTGTATACGCCTCTCAGGTTTTCGGTCACCTGCTACCATCACCTGAACTGCCTCTCCGAGCTCTCGCTGAGATTCGAAGAGTGCTCAAACCGGGAGGCATTGTGGCTACCCGTGATGCAGCCGACCAGCATTTTTATCCGCGTCACCTGAACCTCGATCGGTTGTGGGTGCGAAATCTAGGACGTGCGGTGCGTAAAGGAGCTCCCGAGGACCCAGACGGACCAGATGCTCCAGGAGCAGGAATGCCGGCAATTTTCCGTGCTGCCGGTTTTGATGTGGATGGGGGCAAAGTGCATGTTGGCGCTGGAACAACCGTGTATGCGGGAACTACTGCACGAAAGTGGATCGCTTCGCGAGGTGTCAGTCAACTGCAGCAAGGCGATGCTTTCCGCCAGAGCTGGCTGGACGCTGGAATCACGGAAGAGGAAATTGGAGCGACGGTGGCAGCAGTGCAGAAATGGGCAGAAACGGAGGATGCCTGGTTTGCGAGTCTGCAATGTGAGATACTGGCGTGGAAGTAAGGTTGCAAGCCGTGAGAGGGTTTAACGGTCTGTAGATTCTACATTTATGTGTGCATTAGTCTAGGTATATAGCTATTCTGAAACGCCTTCAGCATAGAAGGTGTTAGTTGGTTTAGGACATCTTACTATTTCGACATTATATAGCCATAATAGAACACATACACACACGCCCAAGCTAGGAAGATATTAAATTGCTATATATTTCGGCTGCTGAAAACCTGGCCTCGCTTCGCGATTGCGGGGAACGGAGAAATTTTATAGTGCGGACTTGATTAGTACTATTATTAAACGAGGGAATAATGATATATGAACCGCAGCCTGATCTGAAGGAGCCTATAGAAGCGGTTTTACTCGACATGTCGGGAAGGCACTCCTGCAGGACCTTGTGGTTTTCAGCGATTATAGATTATTATATGTCCGTATTTGATTAAGAAAGTCCAGCGATTCTATGGCTATGCACGTGTGCAGTAAAACGCTGATCAGTATTGCCCGATGAATATCAGACCGGCCTCGCTTCCCCAGGTAAATAGGCCTAAGTGGTGGAACGAAGGTTGCTAAGAGTACCGCCTTTATTGGGCACGGTTGGAATAAGTACACGCCAGTAGGAAAAAAATGAAGTCATTTATCTGTCTCGGCCCTCATTGCGATCTCGATCTGCCGAAGTTGCTCGACTACTTATAAATATTGCGGACGGGCATTTGTATGAAAGCTAGAAGGACTACTTTCAAGGACCCCATTCTTATCGAACTTTCGCTCTGCACTTTTAATTGGGTATCCTAGCCAAGATGTTGTCCCGTCTTTTTTCTGCGGGAGCGGTCTTGCTCCTGCTTTCTCTAATCGACAAAGTTATGGCAATGTCCGCTGGTTGCGGAAAGACTCCTACCCTTACGAGTGGCACAAAGACCATGACTGTGGCTGGAAAGCAACGCCAATACACGCTCAGAGTTCCCGAGAATTACGACAAGTCTAAGCCTTACAGGCTCGTCTTCGGCTTCCACTGGTACGGTGCAACCATGGCCGACGTTGCTACAGGGCAAAGCGTGCAACGTAACGTATGGGACTACTATGGTCTCCGCAGACTTGCGAACGAGTCGACGATATTTGTTGCACCTCAGGGTTTGGATAATGGCTGGGCAAATCCGAACGGCGACGATGTTACGTTCGTCGATCAGATGATCAAGACTATCGAGTCTGATCTCTGTGTAAATGAGAAGCTGCGCTTCGCCATGGGGTTCAGCTATGGTAATGTTCACACTTGAGGTTCGAGACATGAACGTATATTAATCTTGAAAAGGTGGCTTCATGTCGCATCAACTCGCGTGCGTTCGAGCTTCAGTATTCCGAGCCGTTACTGTTTTGTCTGGCGGCGGTCCATCCGGATTGAGCACTACCTGCAAGGATCCCATTGCTTATATGATCGTGTTTGGCATTAGCGACCGGATTGATGGTGGCCGTGCTGCGAGAGATCAATACGTCAAAATCAATGGCTGCACCGCACAAAATGCGCCTGAACCGGCAAAGGGAAGCCTCACCCATATCAAGACTGAGTATAAAGGCTGCAAAGAGGGTTATCCGGTAACCTGGATTGCTTTCGACGGCGGGCATATTGCTGCACCACAGGATGGAAAGTCTGGCGATAGCGGCACGAACAGCTTCTCTCCAGGAGAGACATGGAAATTCTTTACTCAATTCACCTAACGAGTAATATGCGGATGGGCTGCCTACAGGATAGTCATACTATAGTTGAGAATACACTCATTCTTCGCCGAGAGAGCTCGTAGCGGGGCGGTAGATTGTCCACGGTGGATTCGGGCGGCGTTGACGTGTACTCATGCAAGTAAGGTTGCAAGCCCTGAGAGGGTTTAACGTTCTGTAGAGTCTACATTTATGTGTGCATTAGTCTAGGTATATAGCTATTCAGAAACGCCTTAAGCATAGAAGGTGTCAGTTGGTTTAGGACATTTACTATAGTTTTTATTTCTAGTGTTTCTACTGCTACTATGAACACGTCTAGATCGTCCATGTACTCTATGCTCTTTCTAAATGGTATAACCGCGCCATGTTTCAATGATAGACTCTTCTTTTTTGAATTCACGCAAGCCTTGCTTATTGTTCCTTTTCTTGTCTTTGGATGCTATTGCACTTTGTTTTGCACCCCAGCTGATACATGCGCTTATGAATGGGCAATGTGCAGTTCCCTAAATCCTTCCTCTTAGAACATCGCCCTCGCGGCTTTAGGATATTGTGCTGGTGCTTACTCGCCGATTTAAATAGGTGGGTTCTACCATGCTTTTGGCGAAAATATAGGTGGATGGATTGGTGAGTGGATGGCTTGATTATTGATGAGAAACAAGGTATTGAGGGTGAGCTTAGTTCTCACCTTTTATCTCTTGCGCACCTTTTCAGCTTTCCCTAGATTGTGGCTATCCGAGAGATGTTACTCATAGTCTAACACCCTAATGGTTATTCTCTGCTGGTGTGCGCTATCATGGAACAATTATGGGAAGAGGGTATTACAGCAATAGACAATACTACGTGTCTGTCCTTTGTTTCCTGTGTCAGCATAACCAGTAATTAGATTATATGCCATGATACGACTATTCTTTGGGTAAAACACTGAAATAATGCCTTGATTGATCTGCAAACGACTGAGAAATATCTTTAGTCGCAAGAGTACGACATCTTGATGTTGGTACAAAAAGAAGGAAATGTTGATTCGACAAAAAATAAAGGCCAATATGAAGTTGAAAATAGGGTGAAGTGTAAAGAATCAAACTAAAACTGCATAGTGCTAGTGCTTCAAGATGTAACAAGCGGAAGAGAGCGTAGTACTTAGATACTACAATTCTATTTTGAGGATTACATAAGGCTGCATTTGCTGGTATTCAGGGCAGAGACCCTGGCGCGAATTTTGCAACGATATTCAAAGAAGGCACCTGTGGATAAGCAAATATCTGATTGAGTCGTCCAAGGGCGATGAAGCAACCCTGAACGCTAAGCATGCCGTGATGGAGGCCTTAAGCTACTAGCAAATGGAGAATGCACCTCGGCCAGATTGCGGAGTCGAAGAAACGCCATCTTTCGTGTAGGAGAGGAGCCGATCCAAAGATGTGAACTTGGGGAATGGCCAGACAGCTGCGCAATCTGCCACTTTATTCATTTACTTGAAGGGCTTCCCCGCTATAAATCGTTAAACTAGCATAAATGAAGTCTATTGTTAGCTCTAGACTAAAAAACGAGATGGCTTATTCCTTGTGTGCACTTCAGAAATAGCATGGCTTACTTGATGGAAGCGTGCCGATCGCGACAAATTATTGGTCATTGCAGCGCGAGGCTAGGAGTCGCAGGCTGGACCTAATTCGAGCCCTTACTATTAGTAGTTAAACATATTGAGATGAGAAAGTCTGCAGGCCTTAGAGAGCAGTCACACTTACCTTCCTTCCTGCCAGCGTGGTTGACCTACCGATCGTGATGTTGGGCATGAACGCCTGTGTAGAAACGGACCGCCGCGAAAGCCAAGCATAATAGATTTTTCACAGTGGAGATACAGCACCGTCTGGATTATTATGGAACTATTACCGAAAACCCACTGCCACTGATACCTGGTACATGCCGGTTTATGCACGCCTTGATTCCTCGTGTACAATCAAACAACAACCACTTTCATGTAAGCTAGCAAGTAGCGAGATTGATCCATATAGAAACACTCGTAAAACTAACAGCTACATTTTTTTACAATGTTCGTTTTACTCAATTTTTATGCTATTCCCCTGGATTCCTGATAAGAAACAAATACAGCGTAATACTCTTTACCCTATGTTGGAGGACCATCGGCCCCTAGTACGTAACCACTCCCCATACCGATAGAACACAAATGGGATCGGAATCATCATTACAGCAAACCCTGCAAAGCAGCTACTTGCAGGCCCTGTTCCCAACTTTTGGTACAGTGGAATTACGAGGATGGGGAAGCAAGCGGCAAGAATGCTCCGAAGAAAGGTATTGGCGGCAATGGCAGATGCTCCCCACCGTTGAAACGTGTCGACAAGGTAGTTAAGCGCCGACTGGAATATCGTGTAGTAACCAAAGCCGACAAGAAATGCGCCCGTGGCTGGAATGAGCCAGTGGAACCGTGGATGCGACGTCCAGCCGAGCAGAAACAAGCCAGCTGCGAAGAGAATAGAGCCGAGCATCATTGGAGGGAGACGAGCCTCGGGAATGGCCTTGCGATTTCCTCGAGTGGCCAACTGTCTGTTGTAGAAGAAGACTTGGTTGAGCACATTGAGTGCAGACCCAAGTATGATCCCGAGCAGAAGGGCGAGAAAGGGTAGAGAGCCGACCAGTGGATTCCAGCCACGATCCTGCTGGAAGATGACCGGAAAGGAGGCAAGAGACGCGTAGAAGACGCCATAGATAAACGAGGCGTAAAGCGCGATGAGGCCGCAGATTGGGGTAAAGAGCATTTGCCAGGGTCGAACGCCAAACTTGTTTAGAAGCTCGGCAAAGGTGATGTTCAACTCTTCGTACTCGGCATGGAGTGCCCAGTTTCCAGTTTGGAAGCGGAGACGCTGGGCCTTCGATACGAGCAGCCGAGGGGAGTATGACTCGGAGACAAACAGCACATCGAGTAGGACAGTGAGCAACTGGATCATGCCAGTGATCTACGACGCGTCAATTTTGTTGGATAGTCGTTGGGGAAATGGGCACTCACATATTCGGTCCACCTCCAAGAGACCCCGCTCACGACAATAGCACCTCCGACGATAGGTGCAAGTACCTGGCCAGTCAGTCAATCGGCTGGGCGCATCATCGGGGGGAGCCGTGCTTACCGGGCCTGCGGCGACGGCCAGAGCATAGCCAACAATGGCGTTCCCACGCTGCGAGGAGTCCCAGATGTCAGCGAAGACGCCACCGGTGCAAGTAATGGGCGCAGCGCCAAAGAAGCCGCAAAAGAAGCGGGTGATGATGATGGACTGAACATCTTTGGCGGCCCCTGTGGCAAACGAGAAGAGGGCGGATATGAAGCAGGGAGCGACCGTCGGCCACTTTCGACCGTAGACTTCGGACAGAGGAGCCCAGACCAGAGGCCCGAAGCCAAAGCTAGAAGGGGGGGTGAGCGAGGCAATAAGCCAGGGCATTGGGGTGACGCACCCGAGAAGCAAGACGCTGGTGCCCAATACGGCGACCTTGTCGGAGACGCGGTACTCGTGCGCGACGATGTGGTTTGCGGGCGAGTAGGCCGCACTCGCCCACGTCGAGCCCAGCGTCGTGAGCCCGTACAAGAAGGTGTTGAGCGTCTTCTTGGAGAAGGACCAGTTCTTCGGATCGTACGTGTCGTGGGGCCCGTCGAAAGCGACCCGGTCGCCGTTGCCGCCGGCCGATGCTCGTTCCAGCTGGTGTTGTTTCTCCAGGTCGGGGGTGTTCTGTCGTTTCTCCATGGCGGTTGGGTGCAGGCACTGCTCCGCTGGCGCCGGCGAGAATTGTGGGGAGGGATTGATCAAACATGGCCTTTGTAGTAAAGCCAGGGACTCTGCGAAAGCTGAGAGGGCAATCGACCGATGATGAAAGAGCTACGCCATATTGTAGCATCGTGCGATTCATCAGACGATCAGCGGGCACAGGACTTAAACTCATGGAGCAGACGTTGGATCAGCGACTTGCAAGCGGTTAGGGTCATCTTTGCGATGCCGCAAGATGGCGCGAGCGGGATCGGCGGCCGGGAGTCTCTGTCTTATTTCCGCCTCACCCTGCGTCCACCAACGGGCGCCAATAACGCTGCCATGTGGCTGCGTGCTGCCATGTCAGACCGGAGCCCGGTTTATCCGCACGCGTTCCTATGGGCAATTGCAAATGCCATGTTACATCATGGCCTTTCGCAAAACTCGCATTGAGACATTACCATCCTTAGCCAGGAACACCCCCCCCCCCCCCCCCAGCTGCACAACGGTTTGTTTGGGTAGAGATTCTCACCGTCGGCGTTGCGAAATACATCACGCCCTCGACTTCGTGTTGGAATCCCTTCGTGTTACTCCGCAATGGTGACGACAGACTTGGACACCTTAAGATTGATGCTATCATGGGCATCCATCAGTCCGCCCAAGGGCACAAAGGGCTTTCGCATCCAAGTATAAAGACCACCTGGATCCGCAGCTTGAACCTTCCACAGTCCAGCAGTCCAGCCCTCCAACCCACACTCAGAGCTCTTCTATTACACCAAAATCTTCATTGACCATGTCTCAATTATCCCCCCAGGAGCAGAGCAACCTCAAGGTTGCCCACCTCGAAACAATCGACTTTTCAAAGTTGCTCGCCCATGAGGAAGCCGAGGTCTCTAAGCTGATGTCTGCCTGTACCACGGCTGGATTCTTCTACGTCGATCTTCAGGGACAGAGCGGTCGAGGTCTCCTCGAAGACGAGGAAAACATGTACAAAACTATGAGCGAGTTCTTCGATCAGCCCCTTGACGTGAAGATGAAGGAGGACCGTGGAACTCACAAGCATGGGTGCGTCCATCTTAGCAATGTCCAGAGTCATCTGCTCACAGGTTGCTCAGTTACAAGCCTCCCGGCGTCTTCGCAGGCGTCAAAACCAACAGCAGAGATAATTACGAAACCCTCAAGGTAAATTGCGACCACCGCCATTCTTTGCCATGTCGGCTCATTCAATACAGGTTGCTCGTGACGAAATGGGCGCAAAGTCACCTCTTCTGCCCTCCGTCATAAAGCAGCACCCACGTCTCTTCGACGACTTCATTTCCAAAGCGCATCTAGTCACTATGACCATCATGCACTGTCTATCCAACGCTCTCCATGTCGACGCTACCAATCGTTTTGAGCAACACCACCGCGACGAGGCCGACTCGAACACCACCCTTGTTCTCCTCCGCTACCCAAAAGACGTCTCATCCACTTGCGTTGGTCATAACCAGCACACGGACATTGGATCTCTCACGCTCCTCTTCAGCAAGCAGTGGGGTCTACAGATCTTGAGTCCCGAGACACAACAATGGGAATGGGTCGCACCACGCCCCGGTCACGCCATTATCAACGTGGGCGATTCTCTGCGCTTTCTGGCGGGTAAGAAGTTGGCGTCGTGCATGCACCGCGTGGTTCCAACGAGCGAGACTGCGGCCGACCACCGCTACTCCATCGCTTACTTTTTGCGTCCAGAAAACGACATCGAGTATGAAGATCCAGAAGGCCACGCCATTTCGGCCAAGCAGTGGCATGATGACAAGTACAAAACCTTTGCAGACTCGCATGAGAAACAGGCCAAGAATAAAATCCTCCTTGGTGGAATGGACCACGCTACTAGAGTGGGCATTACTGTATAAAATTCTCTTTTCGATATTATGGAGTTGTGGTTTTTCAGAGGTTTTATCTATGTTACCAAGGCTCCGCCATAAAATCTAGCAAATCCTCACAATGACCCTTTACGCGACTATTCCTGCGAAACCAGGCCTGCAGGAGCTGATCCGCAAACTTGCTTCGCTGCTCAGTAGAATTAGATCCTGATTCCGCTCAAATGTGGACTGGCGCAAATATTGAATTTAGATGTTACGTCGCCCTCAGCTGTGCCGATCCATTTCCCGACCCATGACAATTCCTTACAGAACACAATTGACACAAGGGATAAAGAGAACCAGCCAATGAGAGAGAATGGCAGCCAGAGGCCGCAGAGGACAATCATACCGTCTATAAGGGCGCTAGAAGCGATCGAAAACAACACACAACTAATACGGTGGAATAGTCAGCAAATGTACATTGTGATCAAGAAACGGATACATGAATCGACAGACGACCTTAAGCATACTGCAGTACAACGTCCGAAAATCAAAAGACATTGTGATGGCAACGTCTTGGTGGTTGATTAATGCACCCATTGGGCTGCAAAACCGTATTGGCCGAAGAAATAACACGTAGTTGGCGAGAAGGCGGAGTTTGGAAGGGTTCAAACAGACATGAAATTGAGCTCTTAGCTTGCGCATAGTGCATTCATCTATTTCCATTCAATCGAGTTTGTACCTAAAGAACCCAAACCCATCCCAGCGTGATTCCCCTCGGTACCAGAGTATGCTGGTAATACAAGGCCAGCCTACACGAACACCAGGACTCAAAATCCCTTAGCCAGAAGCCTGACAACATCATCTTCAGACGGCATTCTCCGTCCCTCTTCGCCCGCACCAAATTTCCCATACCATCCCATCCACTCCGTCGCAATTCCCCTTCCGGCTCCGGTTCCTCGTCGCTGGCCTCACGCCGCTTCTCTGCTTGCCGACAGCTGGGCGAGCCGGGCTTCACTGCTCTACCCCGGAGCTGCACAGGTGACATGCGGAGGAAGCTGTAGTCCTCCGGAGGCTGGTACTCTGATGACTGCGTGGTGCCTTCGGGAAAAAAAAAAATATAAAAGATAACTAGTTACCACTTCTAACTCTTACAAATTTGGATTACTCGGACTACTACTAATTCGGGCCGCCTCGGACACTTACGAATTCGGACCGCTTCGGACCGACTCTTTGCAGAGCGTCTCATGTAGCGAGATATTTTATTGTAGGACATGCAGTCTAGCGATATCAGTTTTAACTAGCCCATCTGAAAGTAGCTATCTTGTCACAATGCACAGAGTTAGGTAGTTTAAGAACAAATAAGCTAGCTTACGTACGTGTAACGTGCTTTCACGGCATCCCACACAGTATTTAAAGTCTAAATGGGCGCAGACACATATGAATTTTTCGAAGTGATAATGCCCGACGCCAGCGCTCCGCTTTTTGATTACGGCAATTAGTGAAGCGGCTTCATCTCGGGCTTTCAGGTCCCCATTGTCTCAATGTTCCAGGTATTTATGCAGCCGCAGCATGGTAAATGTCTTAGTACGAAGATTCCATTGCTGGGTGCACCTATTTGAATGCGGCCTGTCAGCTGGGTCAGCCGTACCTTCTGCATTTGGATCATCTGGATATCCGGCTATCTGAAGATCATTTGCCGGATTTTACGAAAATGGCTCCGAAGCTATTCTGGTGCGCTCCCGGCTCATCACAACATACAGAGGGGTGACACGCCGGCATGCTACATATCGGGAGTACTAAGGGTTTGTTAGTAAACGGAGTAAAGTCCGTGATTTCTAATTGGCTGAAATCTCCAGTCTTCCCGATATGTAGCATCCCGGCGTGTCACCCCTCTGTAGTTCCAGTTGTCTAACCGCTGTAATAGTACCGGGGCAACCGGATGTGCCCGCGCCACGCTAGCCTATTTCAAGGGGTCTTTCGAGGCGCGCCAAGATTTTGCTGGGGTAGAATCCGGTGCAGCGGACCATATTTGAAGATATACCTAGTATTGTTCACAACGAAACGCACGCACTTGGTTTGAACCACGGAACGCCAACACCACAGGCTGCATTATCGTCACCGCTATGAAGCCCTCAGGGCACACCCGAATTTCAGTAAAGATATGTGAAGCATACATAGGCGGAATGAAACTTGTCTTCTAGGAGTAGTCTCTCCCGTCTCCCATGCGCTATATGCGTGTGACACATACATAGTTCATAATCAAATGGCACCGCTTTCGAAGGCTGCCTCTTGCGCCCCTTCATTGTGCAAACAAGTAGCTTGAGGTGTGCTTGACTTTGAACGTGGTATAAGAACCACTTTCCAATGACCGTCCGTGATTTGAATAGTAATGTATTGACGCCAGGTCACGTCTTGCCCTAGAACTTCCTGTATATCATACCTAGCCAGAATGTTGGCTGCGACAACCCTCATTTCGTTCCAAGCGAAACTAAGCCCTAATTAGCGCAAGCACATCTGGCTGGGCTAACTCAACTTACTTTATCCCAATACAGGAATGTTTGCCCGCAGAGAAAGGAAAGTATGCCTTGGTACTGTACGCAACGTTAGAAAGTACATACTATTAGGCCGAGTTGCTAGTATTGCTTACTCAGCTTTGGGTGCACCATCTGCCTGCTTGTCTGGTAGGAATCTCTCTGGCCAGAATCGAAAGGGCTCCGGCCAATACTGGGGGTTGTAATGGAGCTTTCGATATGACGCCGAGACGACCGTGTGTGGAGGAAGATTGAAATCCATCAACTTCACCCACTCCTTACCCGTGCGGCGCCCCATTTCGGAGGCGATCGGATGCATCCGAAGAGTCTCCGATATGCAGGCATTGAGATAGTCGAACGTGGGATCGCTGCGGACTCGTTTTCCTCCAATAATTTCATCCAACGGGCCCAGGGCCGGCAATGTCTCAAACAGACGTGCTTTAACCATCGGGTTCCTTGCTAATTCAATAAATAATGTAGTAAGCGTCCCGGAGGTGGTCTCCGCTCCAGCAAGCAAGATTTCAGACATCTGGTCTACGATATCTCGGGTACTCATTTTGACACCAGTATCTGGCCGCATTCCTTCTTCAACCACATGCTGTAGTAGATCTGGACGATGTGTACATGTACCTAGATTATTAGCCCTAACCTTGACGGTTGCGTCGATTGCCTGTAAATAGTTAAAACAAGTCACATTAGATTCACAAAACGACGAACCTTAACCATGGCCGGAGACCAATCGAATTTCAAGTTCAAGCCCAGCAGACGCAATGTCTTTTTGAGGTATACCGTCTGGGTCCACAATTAGCCTTTGATTCCGGGAAGGAATTCGGTTAGATCACCTGATATCTCCTCGAAATGTTGGTGAATATGGCCCATGGTATTGATTTCCACACGTCGGCCGAAACTCCCTCCTGAGGATTGGCCTCAGGATCGGTCTGGCCGAACCCTTTGCCGAAGGAGCATTCGCCCATTCTATCTTTATTAGTCTGAAATGATTGCCCTCAAGCAATTGACAACTCACATGTCTAATGCCAGATTGTGCAGATCTTCATTCAAGTCAACCTGGAAAGATTTCGCTCCCGCAGCCGATATCTTATAGTAGCGTCTTATAAGGACTTCAACGCATTGCTGGAAGAGATGATCGAGACCGTCGACATATTTTACTGAAAATGCGGGATTTAAAAACTTCCTTAGCTTCTTGTGAGGCTCTTCGCGACTTGGTTTGTTTAGTCTTCGGTCTCATAAGCCTAGCAGGTTTCTTACATTTCTCCAAACAGGCCAGGAGAATTTTTGTCCCGTGATATTTCTGCATACATAGCCACCTTAGGCAGGTCAATTGTGAGAAGAACCTGCCTAAGCGACTCCATATCAGAAATCCAAACCTGCCTCGGCCCAAGACGCATTATGGGGCCATGTTTGTCGTGCTGTTTCCACACGAAGTCAGGTATAGTTCCTCTTGCGAAGAGCCACCGTAGGTGCATCGTAGTGTACGGTGCGTACCACGGCCCTGGAATAGAGTGTAGTGGCGATTTGTGCTCCCTCCAGATAATGGAGGCAATATATGACAGCATTCCGAGAAATGCCCAAGCGGCAATTGCGCCATACTCAAGAGCATATATACTCGAGAGTATAGTGAGCAGCGCCATGATTTCTGGTTCAAGTGTTTCAAAGAAGATAAAAATTGTAGTCCCTAACTATCGAATGGAAAGCAACTGTTGACAATAAGGAAGATATCGCGCTCACCGGAGAGGATTTTATATTTGAAGAAGACTATCGACTTAATGCATAGAATCCAAATGCCAATTCTATACCATAATTGAAGAGGTTGTATTGACAAGGACGTCAGATCGGCGTAAAGCGAGCCCATCCAGGACTACCGTAAAACTTAGCTTATATGCAGCAAGGTTTATTGGGGTTTTCTACACATCCGCCCCTGTCTATCCGCAAAAGGCCCGTAATCAAAGGATATACCTACATGGATTGTAACCGGATTTGGAAAAGATTTTGTAGATAACACGCATTAGCGTTGCTGATAAGGGTCCCTCCCCACGGGCAAGTACACCCTACCCCATGTGCGGGCGGCCAACGTCCGTGCTGTGTTGCCAGGGGCGGGGGGTGTACATTTAACACCGCAAGCCGAACAGCGCCCCAATTTTCATTTCATACTTAGAAAGTAAACCGACGCAGCAATGACCTCGGGATATGTAAATTTCTATCTTGTATGACTATAGGTCTTTTGAACCCAGTATGCATACCAGGACGAAAATTGTGCCAATTGCCGTGAGGTGCCGAGGTTGAACCGCGGAGGTAAATAAAAATCATTACTTGCAGTTCACACCTGAAATATGTTCTCTTCAGTCAAGAACTTAGGTCCAAACGCTAGGTCACAGTAGCTTCGAGAATGAAAGCCAAAATAAATCTTCACGATCTCAGGAAGGCAATACCTCCGCATTGCTTTCAGCCTTCAGTAAGGCTTTCCTTTTATCACCTTGCCCGGGATTTGTTCATTGTCACCGCCTTGACATATTTTGCATTATACATTCCGAACGTGCCTCCTCAGCTGTACCTGCGTGTTATCCTTTGGTCAGTATACGGATTTATTCAAGGTCTGTTTGGGACAGGACTCTGGATCATCGCTCACGACTGTGGCCTCAATTGCTTAATTGTCGCCATTTTTTGAAATTCCTGCAATTGATTGCTCTCACTTGTACGCAAATATCTCGCTACAGTCACTCTTTTTAATAGTAGCATTTTCTGTTATGTCATATCTACTACTTGACACATAGTTTGTGACTCGATTCAGATCCACCAAGTTTCCAAGCTTGTGTGCAAGTTCTACATTGTACAATGCTCAATCATAGAAACTTGGTCTGAGGTAGCGGCTGAGCCAGCGAATTATTCCTGGCAATCAATGCGCTGTCAAAGTCCGCGCACGCAATCGTTAGTGCATGTTCAGATACGCTGTTAGCAACGGGCTATGGTCTCGGTGGTGTCAGGCTAGGTCGGTGTTCGTTGATGGACATGCACCTATGTAGCACAGCTCTAGTTTTTCTCAGGATTAATCTAGTTTTATTTCTTATCTTGAAACTAGAGAAATGCGTAAAGGTCTGATTAATTCCTGGAGGTCGCCCGTAGAATTGACTGCCAGTGAACACCAATCAACTTCGGCGCAGTCGGTGCTCCACCCTATATCTCGATACTCAAGTAGTTATAAGCGGTAGGGACTTTCAAAGATATTTCTGAAGCAGCTATTACCAAAAATATGGAATCACCAATAAGAGAACCTAGTTTATAATCCCCATACATGCTATAAAGGAACAGATCCTTCCACATCGGTTTACAATACCAGGGACGAGCATGATATGCGAGGAACCCATGGACGTAGATACCGTTAATATATCCTCTGAGGTGGTGGTTGAATATTGGATAACACACCTGGGTTCTCTTAAAATGAGTTATTTCTGATCCCTGTAACCTTATGACGGTTGATCGTGAGAATCAAAGATAAGAAGCAGGTACACGTAGCTAAATATGCCTTTTCATACGCTGAGAAAGGTTAGGAGTGCACTATTTGGACATATGGACAATCTTGATCCATTAAACATACAGCCACTTTCGACGGATCTGGGCCTAGATAACCACCCCCGTTCTGAATGACCGTCATTGCATGTGGCGTCCCCATAGATGTTCTGGGTTTAACCACAAGATAATACAGCCTAGTGATCACCTCTGTGAGTCAAGCTATGCTACCGGTTCGTTAGACTTTACTCGAGGTTTCTGCGACATCATATTAATCTGAAGCAGGTCAGCTAGATGATTCAATAAACAGCTTACTCCCGGACGTGGAAGTATTGATATGTTCGTCCCCTAAAGTTTCTCAGAGTTTTGTTTATTAAATCAATTGGGTCTTGTGTTTCAGATCTGTGGCCAATTTCTTCGAAGTTGAGAATTCCCTTTAATTTATTATGGATATTTGAGAATGAATCGAAGCACACGTCATGTTATTTATACACCGTGCTCCCATTTTCCATTTCATTATGAGGGCCTCTGACGATTAGTTTCAATGTACTAGAGATGATCGAAGAATTCGATACACGCTGCATTTAGGGCCGTCACTCATGGCACGTTCCTCTTTATGTATCACATAAAACGTCCACTATTCCAAGTCCGCAGACGTTCCCCGTGGATAACAAAAAGCCATGGTACTGGCACCATAGCCAAGGCGAGGAAACCTAGTAACGAGTTTCCCCAACCGAGACCGAGAGTATCGTACATTTTAGGGGCAGCAAGCGGAAGCACAGAAGCCATCACCGAGCGCGTTACAGCGTTTGCTGATAAGCCGGAAGCTGCATGCAGCGTGAAGGCATCAACGATGTACGATTGAATACCCATCTAACCTGCATCATCAGTCTGGGTTGAGTGAGAGGTATATGAGATCACTTACGAAAATCAAATTGTGGCCGAACGCCAGAAGTGACGTGCCGATGATTGGGACAATCCAGTGAATTCGGGCTTGCGCAGCCCAGCCGTACCAGAACAAGGCCACAGGAACTAAGAGGCCTCCCGCGATCGTTGGCAGAAGCCTATACTCAGGTTTCATTTCGCCACTCTTCTGAGCCATAGATTTTAAGATCCGATCACTGATGCCTGCATATATGAGCTGGCAGATCCCGAACCCAACACCCATACCAAGAAATGCCAATCCAGTCATGTTTGGCTTCCATCCATACAGAGCCTCGTACACAGGAGCCAGCGTCGTCAACAGGAGGTAGAAATAACTATAAATCAGCCCCATATAAATAGAGAGCATTAGGATGATGGGTGAGAGTGCCAGCATTTGAAAAACACGGCCGATCCCCTGCTTGAAGCGTGCGGTAGAAGTTAGGCTAACATCGTGCTCACCCCGGAATCGTATACCACTGATTTTGCGGAGCTTCTTCGCCTTGTGACGGAGGATAACGGGCGCATATGTCTCACGCCACGTGAAAGCCGCCATCACGGAAAGTGCTCCCAGCTGAGCCAAGCTTCGTCAGCTATGGGATCGGCTGTGCAAATTCGGAAACCGACTTACAATGATTGAAATTAGCCAGAACACCCACCGCCACCCTTTTGCTGTAGCTAGAAAGCCGCCAGCGACAGGACCTACTGATGGTGCGATCAGAATACCCATTGTGTAGATGGAGAGTGCAAGTCCTCGTTCTTCTTGCTTAACCATGTCTGCAATAAGGGCACCGCCATTGACCATCGGGACACTTGCCAACGTGCCCTGAAGTAGTCGAGCAATGGCAAGCATCGCCAGGCTCTTACTCTCTGCGCATAGGATTGTGAAGGCCAAGAACCCAACGTCCCCCACGTGCTGAACTGGGAGACGACCATAGATCTCTGATAGCGGACCCCAAAACAATGGGCCAACCCCAAGTCCAAGTAAATAGACAGTAATAAGGAAGGAGCCTAACGTAGAGTTTGTGGAATCATATTCTGCCAAGATAGCAGGTACGGCAGGAGCGAGCATGGAGGAACTGATAGATGTCATGAAAGTAATACTACTTGCAAGAAGAATGAGAGTCCATCGGTACCTGGTAGAGAAGTTGACCGGATTAGCGGGGTCGGTGGGCGAGTCCCAGGAGACAAGGGGATATTCATCTGCTCTTGGCATTCCGATGAACGACGCATGATATTCTTGGTGGGAGAAATCAATTTGCTGATCTCCTTCAATTTGTCTGTCGTAGGTCTGACCATTCGTATGCAGGCCCCCTTCGTGCTCTGAAGATTTAAATATGCACATCCCAACTTCATCAGACTCTCCGTCGGCTGTTGCTGCATTCATGGTCGGACGGAATTGCGCACTTGTATAGGGCCCAGAAAGACGAGACATCGCATTCAAACTTCAGTGTAGGGTGACGCGGGTGTGATTTTATCCTATTGCACAGGACGAAAAGCAAATATATGAAGGAAAGGTAAGATTTATGCTTCCTGCTGAGCAGGGGAATTTATCATTATGTACATTCGTTATTGAAACAAAAATAAGAAAGAAGGCTCAATAAGAGAAGCACGGTTCACTTACACTTGCAATGCTAATGTACAGTAGTATCGCAAATAAGTATCATTCAACGATGTTCCATTTACAGCCATTTCCTTGATGAGCCTCCGACACGCGGTTGAAACTGCAAAGATGAAATCGGCAGTTAATGATGGGCCTGACTATAGGTGTGAAGGGTGGAGTCGAGATGTATTGATACTCATTTGTATCAGAACCGTTACTCTGTGGCGGCCCGATTATGGGCCCCTGTACCCGAGCGGTGTCGTTGCTGATCCCCTTTGTTGAACCTTCCCCTTCTGTCGAACCTTCCCCTTCTGTCGATCTTTCCTCTTTTATCTACCTTCCCCTCTGTCGACCCTTACTATCGACTGACAGAAGTGACGGACCCACCCCTGCTGAAACCGGTAGTGATCAAGGGTGTACAATTGGTTCTTTTCATACAAAACACTATGCTCTCCACACAAAAAGCCCCATGCTCAACTTTAGTCACCTCCCCTGTAGAACAAGGGGTTGGGGTGGGGCGGGGGGCGCGGGGTCCGTCACTTCTGTTAGTAGAATATACAAATTAGGTCTAAATTTTGTGTAAGTCCAAAGGTCGCTCGACGACAACACTCATGCAGTTCATGCTATTAACGAGTTTTGGGTTTGCTTCCGGTAGTTGCCTAGATAAGTTTTGTTAGGTGGGATGCCTAATCTCGTATCGTAAGCGATTACCAAATACACTGTTTGCCGCACCCACACCCTATGTTCAAAACACTATAACGTGGCTAACGAAGATCACTTTGCGAATACAATTAATAATCTAAGGTCGCAAAAGAAACCTAATTATAGTTAAACTGTTTAAAATATGATGTCGATTTCATGGTACTAATGCGTCGCTATACACGTTAAAGGGTCCCCTTCCGTTAACCCCATTTAATTTTACCATAGGTACAGAGGGGTGACACGCCGGATCGTGACGTTTCGGGAGGACTAAGAGTTTCTACGAATTAGAGGTTCTGCGACTTCTATCCGCTATGTTTAATTTGTGAATATCGCTTGGTACACTATCTACCCGACCTATCACGACCCGGTGTGTCACCCCTCTGTAGATCGACGGGCAAGTGTGCCCGAGAGTCTTGGGGGCCATGGCCGGCCAAAAGGCCGGGAACTAGGCTCTCCGAACAGGGTACGGAACCCGAAACTAGGCTCGGCGCATTTACAAGAGCAAGGAACATGCAAATTTCGGGAACACATGGGCTCCAAAGCTTAATCTAACCGAAGGGTAGCAGAAGCGCTAAGAAAGGACCGATATTTGCATATGAGAATTTTCCTAGGTGGCAGCCTACTCCTCCTGTCTGAAACTTCAGCTCTTGCCTTTCTACCTGTTTTGTTTTGCTAGATTATTTGCTGGTATGTCGGAGTTAGATTCAGAGCATATTTGCCGGGTTGTCATTGTCGGTGGCGGAACCGCGGGCTTAACTGTTGCCAATGATTTGGAACATGCTGGCGTTAACTTTGTCCTCCTCGAGCGAAGAGAAGTGTTCGACCCTCAGGTCGGAGCATCCTTAGGCTTGTTGCCTAACGCAAGCCGAATTCTCGATCAGGTCGGCTGTTACGAAAAATTCCTTGAAATCACCAAACCAATCCGGAAGCAAACAGTCCACAGAGCAGATGGAAGTACACCTATTGATCAAGGAAGGCAACTTACGCATTCTAGCACTTTTTGCCGAGTACAAATGTCTCTTTGGAATTTCGGCTTCGATTGATGGAATGGAAGTCGGCGAAAACTACAAAACATTCGCCAAGGATGTCTCTACCCTGTCTTACATAGGTATGATTGGTAGAGTCTTCTGGTTTGTCTTCGTAAAAATGGACAAGGTCTACTATACTCCAAATATTCCAAGGTTTACCACCGCTGACGCCGATGCACTTGTAGAAGAGGTTGGAAGCCTTGCCATTAGAGAGAAACGCCGCGTCACCGTCCGCGATCTGTATCGAGAGAGAATCTCAGGAAATCTTGTGGCACTAGAAGAAGCCGAATATGATCATTGGAGCTGGGGCCGACTTGTTTGTCTAGGAGATGCTATTCATAAAATGACCCCGAACCTTGGCGCTGGAGGCAGCTCCGCCATTGAAAGCGCTGCAGTTCTATCCAACATCATATCCGGACTCGTAAATGGTGTTGGCAAGCCGACAGTTGAAGCCATTCGTCTTGCTCTGGGCAGTTACCAGAAACTCCGAGCCATTCGAATGACGAAGGTGCTGAAAGTTGCAAATGTTTTGACAAGGCTCCAGGCTCTTAAAGGGTGGAAAGAGTACGCTATGACTCACTTTATCGCGCCGAGGGCTGATGGTGTCTTCACCCGAAATGTTTTTGAGTTTCTTGATCGGAGCCCCAGCGGTCGACTATCTACCCAAACCTCCTAGATCACTTTCGGGAACCATTCAACCCTGAACAAGGCTGGGGGCGTGAAGACAGCACAAAGCGTGCTATATATGCAGTGCCATTAATCGCTCTGGCCATCCTGTGCATCCACATGATTCCGAACCGGACTATTTTGCCACAACTCGTGTGGAACCTGGAACCCGGGAACTCTCATGAGTCGCGCTCTGCTTCAATCGCCATGCGAATTCATTCTACACTTTACTGGATGAGGTGCCACTGCCACCTGCAATAATGTTAGCGATTTCCAATCTTGGATTTGATAAGATCAGTTGCTGGCAGGCTTTTCCATCTGCAATGGACATCAATGCATGGTATACGGTCTGGCTTGTTGAGTCGAATCGTATATGCAACAAAGCTTCACTCGCTCAAATGTAAGTAAAGTCTTCCAACCTTGTCAAGATGGCCATGGTCTATATTCTAATAATCTCAGCCCTGTCATGTTCGGTTTCACATCTCAGAAATTCGGCGTCGGTGTTGCAGCACCGATTTCCTATTTCTTCGTCCACATCAACTCACCCATTTCCAATTTCAAAGCTAGCGATAGCAGTCTCACTGATCTGGCATACTCCCGCAGCATCTTGCCACTTATGCTAATATTTTCCGTAGTGCCAATTTGGAAATTGTGTCATGCCTAAGGCATAGAAAACCGGCTCTATTGGGCGCAAGTGTGGAAGATGTTCCCTGCGTGGGTCAGCATTAGTCAATTCATCCTTGCAGGCCGCATCATACCTAGAACTATTCACCATGATCGTCTTTGGGATGTCAAGAAGGATGTTCCCGTTATTCGAATCACGGTGGGCTCTTATCCTCTCCGCCGCTACTTGGATTTGCACGGTTTTGAGATTACCATTCTCCCTCTTCCGTGTTTCCCTACCGACACCCAGTGGCCGAAACAATATTTTTCTCCTGCATCACAGTTTCATTCAATGGAATCAGCCCTGCGCCTCAGCCAGCTCGCTAATCTATCTGGCCTATGCATTCACAGATTTGAAGCGTGCTGGTATGATCAATAGAAGATGGTCCACTATAGTGGCCCTAGGAGAAGTGTGGCTCTTGTTATTCGGTCCAGGAGCGACTTTTGCAGTTGGTTGGCTTTGGAGGGAGGAGACTTTACTTTTTAGTAGACACAAAGCCGCTATAATAAATAAATAACAAAAAGCATTTAGTAATAGATTTTCTATTTGCTGTCTCTATACCTTCTAATAATAAATTAATTATGTTGGTATAAGAAGAGGAGTAAGTAATTAATTGATTAAGGTCCGACTCAGGGAACCCGACTGAACTATTTAGTTTCTAGCCACCCGATCACGTGACCGGTCCTAACAAATTAATACCCCCTTAGATTAAATTAATTGCGCGCAATCCTATAACATATACATCTACGCACCTATATTTTTACTATTAGTGCCACTTCTTTCTAGTAATTAGAATAGTCTAGTCTAGCGTAGTTAGTCTAACTAGTTAGACTAATAAGACTGCTAAAACCGCTAAGAATAAGGCTAAAATTGTATTATGCTACTAAATATTAGCTATATTATTATTAATCTTACTACCCTTTATTACAACTATATAATATATATAAGTAATATTTAAAGCTATAGCTTAGTAAAACCGCTACTATAGCGTAGTAGAGGCGTAAATTAAGTATACAGAGGAAAGACTTACCTAATAATTAGGGGCCTTATTTATATAATATCACCTATTAGCTGTAGATAGCTATAGGGTAGGGGGCGCTACGTTTACTACTTCCTTTTAAGACGTTATATAAGTGTGCTTTATCTTTACCTTGCCTGGCAGGTCACCTTCACGCCGACTCGATACCTGTGTGGGTCACCAGCAGCTGATAGAAGCAAGCCGATGCCAGAACACCACCTTATTTTCGGCCATTTCATCGTGCTGAAAGAATGCATCCAAGCTTTACCACGAAACACAACCATGCACGTTGTGGTGCGGCATATGGCAAGGCGGTTCTCGAACGGCGTATTCTGCCTCAATCTATGGCCTTTCAACATGGCCGTCTTCATTATCTCTGATCCAGTCCTGGCATCGCAGGTCGAAGCTGCTTTTCTCGACAAGCCTGAGGCCATATGCACCACTATGGAGGTGATCAGCGGCGGGCCTTCGTTGATGACAATGTACGGTAACACATGGAAGAAGTGGCGAGGTCTCTTCAATGCTGGCTTCGCTGCTGGCTACGTGATTGGGCTTGCTCCAGCAATTGCGGATGAAGTGGCCGTCTTTTGCAATCTACTCCAGGATCGTACAAAGGCGGGCACGATGTTCCAATTGGAGGAATACACATTGAGATTCACATTTGACGTTATTGGGCGCGTAACACTGTAAGCCATCCCGAACGTACTCTCCATAGGAACATCTAAATAAGAAAACCAGCGATGCTCGTCTCCACTATCAAACCCAAGGGAGTGCCCTTGCAGATTGCCTGCGGAGGCAAGTCTATTGGACTCCATTTGGAACAACCTTCAATCCATTCCGCCGCTATCTTAGTCCTCGGCCAGTAGTTCAGAAATACAACAGCTACCGTATGAATCAGTACCTTGATGAAGAAATCGACAAACGGTTCGAGGAACTAGCACTGGCCCGGAAAACGCTTTCCAAGGAATCTCAATCGAGATCGATCATTTCCTTAGCTAGGGATAGATACCTGGACGAGGCAAGGGAAGCGGAAGCATTATCGAAGGAGGCTTTCAAAAAATGGCGAAGCCGCAGCTTCGGATGTTCCTCTATGCGGGCCACGATACGAAAAGCAGTACGCTTTTATACTGCTTTATCCTACTCCATCGACACCAGAAATTCTCTCCAAAGTCAGAGCTGAACACGACAAAATTTTCGGCCCTGAATCCTCTTTCGTCAATGTCAACCATATCATCGCCAATGATCCAACGCTTCTTAATCGGATGCCGTATACTCTAGCAGTCATAAAGAAGTCTTGCGAATCTTTCCTCCAGCAGCCACCCTACGTGAGGGCCGTTCAGATCTCGTCCTCGTTGATGATAAAGACCGACAGTATCCCACCAGAGGTTGCAATATCTGGGTGCTGGATCTTGCTATGCACCATTGCGAGGATGTATTCGTTAGGCTAGAGGATTTTATCCCCGAAAGCTAGCTGGTTGGCCCTTAAGATCCTCTTTACCCGAAGAAAGCCTCCCGGAGAGCGTTGGAATGGGGTCCACGCAGTTGCATCGGTCAATCGCTTGCGCAACTGGAGCTCAAGGTAGCGCTTGTAATGAAAGCTAGGATGTTTGATATTGCGCCCGCGTACGACGAATAGGATAAATTGCATCCGAGAGGAGGGAATATGACCGTCGACGGAAACCGAGTGTATCAGGCTGAAATGGGTGGTGGAGGTGCCCACCCCGTGGACGGCTTTCCGGTTCGTGTAACTTCAAGGGTTTAGATTCCCTGGATCTTCCATTGAAGTGTAGTCAATCCTGAGCGCATCCTATTTCATCGTTTCACTTGCATTCCTATGCAACTTGTTGCGGTCGCGATACATTGGAACATGGCTTATGAAATAGTGCAGAATACTTTCTGATGAACGGGTGCATGCAGCTGAATAGGACAGAATGGCCTGCAAAGATGTCCTCATTCTGCATTGCGCGCATAGCTAATCGGATTTGCAACGTCCGCGTACCCATAAGACTGTGGTTCCTTAAGCGCTTCTCTTTCACCTACGCAGGACAGCATCAACCACCTCCACTACGCGAACTAGCGCTTCGTCCTCTTGTCTGTTACCCACAAGCTGTACTGTAACCGGAAGGCCTTGGTAGTGTTCCGGCCCCGTATCTAAAATCATCGGTGAGCGATGCCTTGAGAGTCTAAAAGAAATAATACCAAACATGGCGTACTTACAAGCGCTGTAGACCCTCTTATCTTCTAGACCATATTTGGCATTTTCTATTTCGTCTTGGACGTCAACATCTCTTACCCGATCGACAGGAATGATGCATGCGGGTGAGTCAAGATAATTCCAAAGGCCTGTATACGAGATGCATGACCAGATATCGAACGGAGGAGCGGTGTGCGGCGCTCCAGGCATTAGCAATGCATCTAATTCATGCTCCTGGAATAGATCTTGGTACTGCTGTATGGCTGCATCGCGACGGTCGAACATGGCAAAATAATCTTGCACCGTCGGAGGCTCCACGTACTCGTCTTTCACCAATCCGGTCATCTGCACAGAGTTTACAAGAGGTTCCCCGCTGGCTTTGATCATGGAAAAGAGAGGCTGTTGAGATCAATGTCAGTTGTTGTCGTTTGGAACAGAGGGATAGCGTACCTCGGGTCCACCAATCTTGAAAAATTTGTACAGTTCTCCAATATGACGATCGACTTCTGGTAATTGGATCGGCACAACTTTGGCACCAGCCGCCCTCAGCTTCTCGGCGGCCACCTTGATGCCTCTGCGAACGGGTGGGTGCGGCGTATGGGTTCCGTCATCTTCGACAATACCAATGGTCAAGTGCTCAACAGGCTTTGGATCAAGGTTCATCCAGCTGAATTTGTGCACTCCACTGTCGAACCCCCATGGCTCAGCGTTCCTCACGGCCTCAAGAAACCTATGAATATCCCTTGCTGACGTTGCCATAGGCCCAGACACTGGCTTCACCCCTTCTATTCCCGGCATTGCGATCTCTCTTTGCCCTTTGTATGGTACTACACCAACCCCGGGGCGGAAGCCATAGATGCCGCAGGAAACGCTTGGAATCCGGATGCTGCCAGCGATGTCAGTCCCTACCCCGAGAATACTACCGCGTAGTGCTATTAATGCTCCCTCGCCACCCGTGCTGCCGCCAGCAGTTTTGGTTACGTCATGCGGGTTGAGAGTCCTTCCAAAGAGGTTGTTATCCGAATCTGCAGTCATCATTGTCTGCGGGACATTTGTCTTGCAGTAGAGAACTGCTCCAAGCTTGAGCAACAGGAGTACAAGGGCACTATGCTCTGAACTGGGTTGGTTCGCCAGGCTGACAATACCGGTAGTCGCGTCTAGCCCGGGAATGAAGAAGCTGTCTTTGAGAGAAATCGGCATGCCGAATAGGGGTGGTAGTGGACCTCCGGGATTTGATTGTCGCTGTTGATCGAGATGTCGCGCTCGCTCGATGGCTTCCTCGAAACAAATCTCGGTCAAACAGTTGACCTGTGACCGATATTAGCTCGGTTGCAACTAGTTGACCATCCACTCACAAAAAGCGATACGTACCAATTGCTGAGCAATCGCTGCCCGCTTGCAAAATGCTGTCACGACTTGCTCACAAGTCCATAGGCCGCTCTTCATGCCTTCGATCAACTCCGTGGCATCGTGATTTGACGTGATATCGACCTCGTCAGGAGTCAAGACGCCGCAGGTCTCTGGAATTCCTACCACGCACCTCTTCTCATGGTACAAGTCTCGGGGAATGCGCCATGCCGTTGGGATTTTCGAGTCCCGTGCAAGACGTTTTGCGTGTGAAATGGCCTGCCAGCTTGCGGCAGGCTGTGCCATGTTTTGCAGCATTATCTCTCGTGTGACTGATGCTTGACCGGTATATGCAGTGAAAGGGGCTGGGAGCGATGAAAGCCATATTTATGCGATAGACGAGATTATTTATCTCTCCGAGTCCGGTGTATAACGGCGTCAACTATGTGTTACATGCTCGTGCCTGGGCTTTCAGCGTGTCGGTATTTGGGCACGGCTTCCTATTCTGGCAGGTCGACCCACCAAACGGGCCGAATCTGATGATAAACCCGAGCCGACGTTAATAAAAGCCTCAATCGCCTTTCGACACACGAAAGGGAGCCAGTATAAACCTTGTTATGGAATATCTCAAGGCAAGCAATGCTTTCCGCGGCCACTTATCGCACTACCAGATGCAAGAGCGGGCCTTCAAGCCGCTGTTCCGTGTTGATTATACTGGGGCTTGGATAAATCACCTTTGATGCTCTGCAAGGCCCAGTAGCTGTCTCTTGGAGTGCAGACTGGGCGAGACTCGTAGGCCGGACACACATATGCGCAGAACACCAATGCGGGCACCTTTATAGTGAGTGACTAACACAGTAGTGCAGCTCCATGTGTCCGTCGGGCGTTTGATTGGATTCCGCGCATCGAGAAAAGCTGCAAGCGGGCAGAATAATTGCCGATTTCTTGTCGCAAATTGATAACTATGGAAGCTGACCCGAGTAAACACGACTGCTCGTGGAGTCTGGTCTGCTTTGGTGTACTATCGAGTGACGCCGGCAAGATCATGAATGACGAGTATTGTTTGTCGAACTTTCGAATCAAGCACCTGGAATCATTGCAGCTAGACATTGTAGCTAGAGAAAGAGCATAATGGCAAAAGTGAAGGCGTTAATAAGCAAGTACATAAAACCTTCCGCCGCCCACTTAAACTCAAACCATTGTAGTTGGAAAGCAGCGGAATTGGAAAAGCCGAAGGAGTGGATGAGCAAGTGCATAAAGCCTCCCCCTGAAAACGTGGTAGATTGCCCGAACAGCACCACTCCAGAGTGTCAGGGCCAGTGGTTCGGCAATGCTTTACTTTGCCACTGGAAGCATCCCTCGGTCACAGATTACTCCCTCCTCCTCCTATTGCGCCTTGAGATACAGATGTGCTGTTCTTATTCGGATCCTCTTTCCAAAGATGACAAAGACAATAAAGAGAGAACCAGTGGCCAGAGAAACGAAGCCGACGAGGATGAACATGTTTTGCAGGTTCATGCCTTTCATCCACGAAGTGAGGGTAAACGGAATGGCAATGCTCAGCGCATTACGAACAAATGAGATGCCCACAAAAGCTTCGCCAACGAGCTGGACATACGATCAGTGTCTTGATTTCTCAGGAACATGCAGGAAACATACCGCAGGATAAGTATCAATTACCATGGTCAGAGCAGCGTCGCTTATGCTGCCTAGTCCAAAGCCGAAGAGGCAAAGACCGATCTCAGGATAAATCCAGTGCATACCCTAGTGCCCCTGTCAGACTTATCTGTGGTTGCGGTTGGTTCAGGCTCGATACATACTCGGTGCGCCGACACCCCGAAGAGTATGATGCCTCCAGCATGAACCACAACTGGAAACACCAGCAGATACAGCCGCATCTCCGGCTCATACCATCCCCCTTTGCGCTTTGCAAACCAAACAATGGCTATGTCGCCAAGCCAGCCGGCATATATTGCGCCAATCACATTACCAATTAGTGCTCCGATTCCCATATACCCCAAAGACGCGGGGTTGAAGTTGTAAGGCGGCTTGGAAAACGCGATAGATAGGACAGTACCCGTGATAGTCAGCCAAGCGATGCCCGCCGCAAACTGAAGAGCCCCGTACATGACGTGCGGGTATTTCACAAGCACCAAGAGGGGCATGTAGAAGAGCTTCCACAAGGACTCCGGTGTTTTTGTAGTCCAGCGAAGACGTTGTCTCCACGTGTTCATGGGTATCGAAGGATCGATTTGTGTGTGAACCCTTTCAAGCGGCTCGGTAGTGGTTGTAATGGCGGCATCCTTCTTCTCTTCATCATCAGTTGTATTCGAGGTCCAGCGTATTACAGGATCCATCGAGGCCTGACCCGTAATAGTCGGGATATATTTGGTCTCTTCGTACGTAAAAACGAACAAAAGCCACAGAATCGAAAAAGCTATTCCGAAGCCGTAATAGACGGCGCGCCATCCCTGGCGCGTCGCTTGGACACCGCCGGCTATGGGAATGAGGTAGGTCTACAGAGGTGTAAGCAACAGCTCGAGTGCGGGAAGTGTCTACCATTACCCCCATAATGATTGTGCTCAGATACCACGCATTGGCCCTGCCACGCTGGTGGACGAAGAAGATATCTCCAATGGTCATCATGACACTTGTCTCGTTGGTGGCTCCTGCGAGGCCTTGAATCAAATTCGTAAGGTAAAGCTCCGTCACAGTCTTCATTCTCGCAGTCCAAAACGAAGCTGCTGCCAGCGCAAACACAGAGATGACATAAGTGCTTCTTCTTCCGAATTTCCTCGTTAACGGGATGATGAAAACACAGCCCAATGCGAGGCCAACGAAGAGAATAGACAGGGAGTTATTCAGCTGTTGAGGTGACGCATGCAACTCGGGCCCGAGCAACTGCCATAGGATGGTCTGTATTTGGAGGATGCCGAAGATTGGCAGTACAGTAGCCAGAATCAGCGCGAAATTATAGCATTTGCGTAGCAAGGACCAATTCTGCCAAACTGTAAGTTTGAGATAAAAGAGGGCAAGTGAGCACCTACCAGAGGATCATTGGGATCCGGTGAAGGGGGCGGATGAAGCACCACTCCACCTTCTCGAACGAGTAGTATAGTACCTGGAGGGGTCATATTGAAGATACACCAGCTTGCCTTGGAAGAGAGGAATGTTCTCAAAGAGATCGTGACGCAGTCAGTGGATGGAATGAAGTTGATATAATCCCCTAACGGACCGTCTCCGCGATTGCGCCGAACTGCCAAGTCTCTAGCTCTCCCCAGATTCGACAGGGGTCAAACGTGCGTCCAGCTTCCACTTTGGGAAAAGCAATGGTGCGGCTGCGGGACCCCGCCACATCACAGCTTCGTAACATTGGGCGGAGTACGTAGATCGAGAACTCATACCTCGCTCCCCTTGCTTAGACGCAGAGCAGGGTCTGGAAGGCCATCATGGACTGCCGAATTTCCCTTACGTCGCTTCCGTTTAGAACAAGCCGATTTCCAACCCCTCTTGCCTCGCAAGCTCATGGATGCAAATGTTATCTTCTCGCTGCCACAGTTTCTCGACGAGTGTCCAGCAGAGTTCCACACGTGGGGAGTACTTGCTGCCCGCGCATTGTCTAAAGTGGCCACGTACTACTTCTGTCCACTTAGAATTCTCTTCCAGTACACTCCTCTGTGTTGCAGCAGTGACGATGGGATACTTTCTAGTATCAGCTATGTATAATTATGAGACAGGATACGATGAGGAGCCTCTCACCAGTAAGATATTTGTTCCCATTATCTTTTCATGCTCGATATTGTCGTCGCCCGTGGCTAAAACGGCAGCAATTGAAGCAAGAAGCCGGTTGACAAGATTGGCTGCCGGAGGAACACCAG
Source organism: Periconia macrospinosa (assembly GCA_003073855.1). Lineage (NCBI taxonomy): Eukaryota > Fungi > Ascomycota > Dothideomycetes > Pleosporales > Periconiaceae > Periconia > Periconia macrospinosa. The sequence continues at coordinate 91,112 of KZ805475.1, forward strand.
ATGCGCTTGGTGTATCGCGAGCATGTGTCTCCGCACGCATGCTAATGGCGACTAGAGCGCCTGCGATGCGATAAGCCTCCCACAAATGGCAGACGAGTAGAGAGCCAAGCTCCCCTGGCCACTGTAGGAAGCGAAGTGCAGCTTGGGGCTCTTCGATGCGTGCAAAAATGTCCAGAAGGGACCGAGGCAAGCCGCTGACTGGCTCCACGCCTGCCAGTAATCCCCGCTCAGAATAGCTCTGGGAATCGCGCAAGCGCCGCCAGAGATGAAGGCATCCGCGCTGCCGGCCAAGGATAGAAGTTGGAATGTCCAGGATACCCGCTACCTCGAGCGCGCTTTGCGCGAATGGCGACCAATCGCAGAATGGATGGCTCGCCATAGCCTTGAAACATAGCTTATCCAGGGCATCGAGGTGCATAGTGTACGGCGTGCATCGGAGTATGCCCACGCTGCAGAGGAACACGCCAGCATGGAGACTCCCGTCTTGCAGTTGGCTCTGGGCTTGCTCAAGCTCGCGTCGAAAATGAACGAGTGCCAGGTCGTAATAATGCAGGAATTGCAGACTATCTCCCTGAAGAAGGAACGTCTGAATCGCAGCGCAGATGGCAAGCAATGAAGTAGAAGTGTTCTCTATGCCGGCTGGGAAAGCGATAAGTGGACAGTCCTCGCTTCGGCCGCAGACAAGAAATGTGTGACCATGTTCGATGAATTGTGAGAAGAGAAGCCGTGCTTGTGCAACGTCGAACAATCGAGAGCTTTGCCCACTCTCAACCCTGTGAGGGAACGATCACGTGACTTTCATACTTTATGAATAGTTTCACGTTGTGAATATTATGCAAGTAGCTTAAGTCAGAGTTTTCCTTAGGAATCTCTTCCTCTCCTCGTAAACAATCATTTTGCCCAAGCTGCACTCGACCGCGTTCGTGCTCTTGTACCGTCACATATTGTTTACCAATACCACGATTCGGTATATCACTGTCCTCGACGTGATTACCGTCAATTCCGACCAAACGTCACTGCTGCACAAAGAGCTTCACCCAATACCCCTGCATGCGGATTTTTCGCCTCTCCTTCCACCACCAAACCGACCAAATTAACCAAATCCATT